>BPLR01008063.1:0-206447 GCA_021605095.1 Caerostris extrusa | reverse complement strand
ATATTTCTACAGAAATTATAGAAAAAAAATATTTTTCTGTATTTTTTTCAACTTCATGCAATTAAAAACTTCCTTCAATTTCTAGAAAAATAGCTACAACTTTTGTAAAAAACAGAAAGTGTTATGTAATTTTTTTTAATAATTGAGCAAGTGACATTTTGTTATTCAAAACATGCATACAGATAAATATTATATCACCATTTTATTTTTCCTTTTTATTAAAAAAAAAAAACTATGCAATCTTTACTTATAGAGGAATAGTTCAGTGGATAAGCTTAATATTAGGTATAAACTTCTTGTTATAACTTTTCATAAAATGTTTTTCCCACTTATAATACAAATATTGTTTTAAATATACTGTGTACCATTATGTATTCAAAAAAATATATCATATATAAATCTAATCTGTAAAAAATAACTTCAACTGAACTATTAGCATCATAGATGAACACTTTAGCATTTTAATAAAAACTTTTTAAATAAAAAGAATTGTTACATCTGTTATAATTATGGATTGCAATATCGAATACCGCTATTTTGAGCCATTTGTACAATTTTTGTAATACCGGTATTTACAAGTTTAAATAACGTTTTTTCGGTATTTACTAGAAATTTAGAATTCTTATCCATGAAATTCTTATTCTTATCTATGAATTCTTATTCAGAAGTCTTATCTGAAAACTAGAAAATTTTTATCTGTGTAAACAAGGGTTGTAGTTATGAAGAAAGTGTGTAGTATTTTGATATTTTTTTTAATTGGTGAGTAACAAACTCACATTGTATTTGTATATCATACTTTAGAGTTTAAATTTATTATATATATATTTATAAATAATACCCCATAATAATGAATAAGAATAACTTTAAAGAACATAGAAAATCAGTTGATAATACTTTGGTTTGGTTTCATTATTTATATGATGAAAAGAATATGGTGGCATAATGTAAAAAATGTTCAAGAGTTATTAAAGTGAATGGAAAAAGTACAAGCGGACTTCATACACATTTAAAAACTGAACATGATATTAATTTGTTAAGGAGGAAAGAATCTAATTACGATGAAGATACAAACTCAAGCACAGTTTCTAAGCCCAAGCCATCAGGGATTTTTAGATTATTTAAAAAAAAAAAGATAATTTGGATGAAATTAAAAAGTAAAAGGACAGCATTAGATGGTTTGCCATTTTGTGTTTTGCAATTTCTTCCTTCTCTAAAATTTCTACTGCCAGTATTAAGATTTAAAAACACTGAATACAGGTATTGAACTTTTGGTCCGATATTGCAATCCCTAGTTATAATGTTAAAAATTGTGACAGTTTGAATGAGAATCTACTGATGTTAATTTTATAATATTGTTGGTAACCATTTAAATTTCAGGGTAGTGCTGCACATTTGCCATTTATGCCCTTCCCTACAAACACATTATGTTGAAAAGCATCAAAACCTACAAGAAATTATCTGATATACTACTGAAAAGTCTCATGTGAGCTTACCATCTCTATAGGGTAATTGAAAGAAACTTAAAATGTTAACTGTTAAGCAAAGTAAAACAAGCCATTTTTGCATATGAATATTTGTTACTAAAATAATTGAAATATGGCTAAATTCAATGTCTAAATACAGTTCTGGATATATATATATACCAAACTATGTCTTTACAAGTCATATATAATGTGTCTAAACTTAGAATTTTGTTTATTTTTTTTTTAACTATTTTTTTTATTACCTATATTTAAGCCATAAATTACTTTTAATGTGCTTTCTTGTTATTCAAAAAAAAAAATTTATTATTATTATTTTATAAATAAATTAATGCACCTGTAATATTTTCAAAATATTCTTTTAGTTCATCACAATTTGTTGGAATTTTTTTTCATAAAATAATTTTCAACAGAAATTGAATAATAATTGTGCTGAAATTATATACACAATTGCAATTAATTATTAATGTTTAAAATATTTTTTTTTTTGTTTTAATTAACTTAAAATAAAAAATTAATGTTAGATAGTTATCAAAATAATAAAACATTTAAGAGAAAATATATAAGTAGTATTAAAAAAGTAATACTTGACATTTTATTTAGTATAGATATGTTCATCTTAATTTCATTCACTTTATTATTTTAGAATGACGTCTTCAAATGGAAATTATGCCCTTATTCAAGTTGTTGAACATAAATCAAAAAGTAATAAGAAGGTGTGTGTCAACATTTTTCTTGTTAGCTTATAGTAATAGAAGGTTATATTTGTATTATATAAATGAATTCTAAATCAATAATTTCTTATTGTAATTATTATTTAATTACTTTAAAAGATTTAGATTTATTCAATAAAATTTGCTCCATTTAAAAAAAATTAACCTTTTTTCAGGAATTTATACAGAATTTTGAGAGTATTGGCTCTGCAGTTTTGTATGGAATCTCCTCTACATCAATGGCATTTGCCAACAAAACAGTTATTACTAGTTATCAGTTTGATTTTCCATTTTTTATTATGGCCTGCCAGATGATGCTTTGTATTATCTTTTTGGAAGTTCTAAGAATTTATAATGTAGTTTATATTCCAAAATATTCACTAAAATTAGGTATGTTCACAATATTTCTAATATCTTATATTATTCTTATTTATAATTTTAGCGGTTATTAATATCTGAACATAATTTTTTAATTTGTAACTTATTTAAAAAAATAAATAATAAATAATTTTTTACAAACTTTTCGAATATTTTTTTTTGTTGTTTCAATGTTACTGATTGTTTAATTAAAATTGAGAAAGAATAACTTGTTCATATTACATATTTATACATATTTTATAACAGTATTATAAAACATGTACCATTTTTTTTTTTTTTTTTTACTTCATTTAACTCTTTGTATGGAGAAAAAATACTTTTTGATTTAGTAAAGTGCATAAAAAACATTTCCTAATTTAGAATATACAATACAGCTAAGTAAATAAATCTGTAGTTGTTGTTTTTTTTTATTATTAATTAGAACAAGCATGTGATATATATATATATATGAATAAAATTTGCACAGCTACATGTGAAACCATTTTACATTTAAAAATGAAATTTAAAACATGTTTAAGGTAAAATTAAAATCTGGTAGGGCTTCAAAATTGCTCTTTTCACATCAAGGGGGTAATTAGTTTTATGAGAAATTTGTAAAACTTCTTATGAGAAATATAATGTTATCAGTTTTTTAATATTTCTGAAATAAATGCATTTATTTATTGTGTCTTACTGCTTAAAGACTTCTTTTTTAAAAATGGTTTGTGACTTTAGTAAAACTTTACTCTTTTTATTATTTTAATTTGTTTTAAATCATAAGAAATTAATATTTTAGGTCAATCATTTTTATGGCCATCTGTGTTTTATGCCCTTCATGCTATTAGTGCTCTGTATGCTCTTGGTGGCATGTCTATACCTATGTATGTAGCTGTTAAGAGATGTGCACCAATAGTCACACTTATATTATCTGTGGTGATTTTAAAAAAGAAAGTGCCTAGCATGAAAATTATATTGGCTGTTACTTTAATTTCTTTTGGATGCATTTTAGCTGGTAAGTATTCAAAATGCTATCAAAGCTAGCTACATTTGCTATTGAATTATAAAGCATTTCATTATTTGTTAATTTTTAATAAAAAAATTGTCAAATTTTAAATGAAATGTAAAAGTTCTGCTCTTGTATTGAAAGATTTTTTTTTAACATATATGAATTTAATTGTTTTTCTCAAAAATTTAAAAGTATTTTTGCATATTTACAATGGAATGGATATAAATATATTTTGCAGGGGTTTTTTTAATCATTTTAGAGTAAAGTATCAGTATCCTATTATCAAACAACAACTATTAACATTTTTTTTTTTGAAAAAAAGTTAACTGTTATTTAAAGCATTATATCATGTGTAAAAAGCTTTTTCCATAAATAAATTATTCAAATATTTACTTTCATGAAATAGGTTTTTAGAGATATAGAATTTGAAATGAGAGCTTATACATATGGAGCAGTGAGTGTTCTGGTACAGGGACTGTATTTAACTTTAGCCCAAAAGAGCTTAGAAGAAATGTCAGCTCTACTTGTTCTGTATATAAGTTGTTATAATACCATTCCTCTATTTGTTTTCATTGGTTTATTGTATGAAGGACAATCAATTGTAAAGTTTGAAAATTTTTCAGGTATGTGTGAAATTTTATTAATATTTTTTAAAAAATCGTAACTTGTTATTAAAGTTAATATAATATTATTAATTTTTATCTGGTACTATATTTTAAGTTCTATTTATTTAATAGAAGTTCTTTTTCTCCATTAAAATTATTTCTAAATAAAATAAATTCTGATGAATATTTATATGTAAAACAGAGTGATTACAGAAATTCTGATATAAATTTGCAACATTTTTCTGACTTACTGCTATTAATTATATTAGTTTCCTGGCTTTTTCGCTACTCTGAATCACTGAATATGTACAATATACGCTATTAAAAAACATTTTTTGCCTGTTATTTAATATGAAAAAGTAATAAATTTTTATGGAATTTAATTTTAAAATAACAGAATGAACATCTTAAAATAATCTGTTAAAACAGTTTATTACAATAAACCCTCAAATTATTATCTAACTAATATTACTAAAATAAATACAGATCATTTCATTTAAATTACTTTTATTATGTATGATTTATTTTAACATTATCTTTTTTTTTTTTAAGAAAATGGCAAGAAAAATGTGCAACATTCAGAGAGAACACTATAGCATTCTTTTTCCCTCTATGTTCAAATATAATTGAAGCTCAATTTTTTTAGTAGAATTAGTAATTAAATACACAAGTAACAAATTAAAGCATGCATTCAATGCATAGGCAAAAGAATCTTGATTAAATAATTTGTGCTTAATACACTTTAAGTAATGAATTATTATTTACATATATTTTAATTTTCAGTAATTAAAATGATAAATTGCAGTTGCTAAATGATAAAAATTAGGCTTAAAAATTCAGCTTAATATATTAAAATCCTTACTTTTCTAAATTAGCTTAGCATGATATAAAAAGAAGCAAACAAATACACACTAGTGATAGACAAGTTAAAAAATGAGATAAACTTGTCTATCACTAGTGTGTATGTATAAATAATAAACTGGACAGTCGACCATAAAAAAAAAAAAAGTAAGGTTGCCATAAAACGAGTAACGATCCTACAAATTTGCCTATCATGCACATACTGTTAGATATTATGAATTTCCCCAACTTTTCCGATTTCCCAGTTCTATCATCAACACTGTAAAATTATATATTAGTAGGTATTAATTTATTTATATTATTGCATATATATTTTATTTCTTTTTAGATTCTGGATTCCTCTTGTGTTTTTTTATTCAAGTTGTTACTGGAGTCTTATTAAATTATTCCCTTTTCTTATGCACAGCAAAAAATTCAGCTTTAACTACAAGTTTAGTAGGTGTATTAAAAAGTGTCCTACAAACTACGATAGGTTTTTTTACGTTTGGTGGAGTTGAATTCAATTCTTTAAATATATTTGGTATTGGTCTTAATATGTTGGGAGGCATTATGTATACTTACACAAAATATATGGAAAAATTTAAATGAATGCACACATTAGAAAATAAATTTAATATTTATTTCAAAATAATTTATATTTTATTTATAGTTGTTAGTACTTCTAAATTTAAGAAGATGGCATTATTGGTGAATTCTATGTTATCCAGTATTTCAATTAGATGACAAAAATTTATTTCATGTTGGTTGTAAGTTTAAAATAATGGATATAAAGCCTATCTATAAATACTAGTACAAAGCAAAAAAATTTATCTAAATGTCATTTAATTTCTTAAGCATAGAAATAGATATATATCATTATGGTAAGAACAAATGCTAATCGATAGTGATGCTTTTTTCCTTTCTTCATCTTAAAATGTGCAAAAGAAATTTTTATGCATAAATAGGTTTTCACTAAAAATTTAAAGTTTCAGATGAGCACTGTAAGGAAAATAATATTTAATTCTCAAATAAAAGTAAGCTTATTAATATTCAATTATAAATTTTTCTTAAAAACTCCTACTGTATTTTTGTATACAAAACTGAAGAAATGTAATTTTGTAGCTAACTTAACAATATGCCAACTGTGACAATCTAGTACTCACTCTTCTCTTCTGTCAATACAATAGGTTTGAAAGAATGACTGCATATGTTCCAGGATAATTTTAGGTTTTCTTTCTTTAACTATTGTTTTTCATGTTAATGGTTATCATAGATAATTGAATATCTTCTGTCAATAAGACTTTGTAATCCAATCATCTAAGTCTTTTACCAACTCATGATCTAATGTTATCTATAACAAACTGTTAAATGGGAAGTTTCATCTCAACAAGGCTGCTAACATAATATAATTTTTACATAAGAATATTATGAAAATGTCCTACTAATGTGTATTTAAAAGTCATCAACTATTTAGTGTTGTTTATGGAATATACTATTAATGGCAATCAAGAGAATTATTAATAAATCTAAAATTATTTCATGAGCAATTTCAAAAATCAATTATCAATAGTATATGGTTTTAACTTAAAAAATACTTAGTTATGAAACTTAACAGTGTTATTATATTCATTTTGATTTAACGATTAATATTAATCAATACGATCTTTTTCACTTTTCTGCAAGTAGTTAAAAAGCTTTACATATTGTCTTTCAATAAAAAATTAGTACTGTATATGATACATTAAGCATCCAAGTTATAAGTTGTTAATTTGACTTTAAAATTGAATGGAAAAGGTGAAGTACAAAAAATAAACAAACTACCATTTATTATTACAAGTATCAGTTCACATCAAAATAGCTATAACTATACAATTTAAATGTCCATAAAAAATGCATGAGTAACTTACAATATATAAAATGTAAAAATCTAAACTAAATTATACATATAAATAACTTTTTTTACAATATAACCAAGAACACTAAGAAATACCTATACAAACAGAAGTTGAACACATTTTATACATAAATATGGCTACATTATTATAAAGATATCTAAACAGATTGCATACAGTGAGTTTATTAAACTTCAAAGGATTTGATATTTTTTGTGAAAATATCACATTTTAAAATGAATTTTTACAAAATAAATTTTGAACTTGTATATGAAATATGATTTACATATGAAATGAGTGAATAAAATAAAGATATATGAAAGAGCAAAAAGTTCTATTGTGGCTTTTGGGTTCCCTTTTTTCCAATCAAAGACTTGTGAATATGTGGGATTACACCTAAAAAGAAACAAAGTAGTAATTTTAGTAAATTGCTCTTTAAAATGGAAATATTGGAATTTTCATGTGGTTTGGTAATACATATTTCACTAATAAAATATTTAAACTTACCACCACCAGCAATTGTAGCTTTTATTAATGAATCCAGTTCTTCATCACCACGAATGGCAAGCTGTAAATGTCTGGGAGTTATTCTTTTTACTTTTAGATCTTTACTTGCATTTCCAGCTAATTCTAAAACCTGGAAAAATGTTTATCAACTTTATATTTATCTAAATGAAAAGGTTAAAAACCTCAACACCATTAAAATCAATGCTAGAAAATTTTATTATAAACATTCTCATTATTACCTCAGCTGTTAAATATTCAAGAATTGCAGCACTGTACACAGCAGCCGTAGCACCCACACGACCATGGCTTGTAGTTCGATGCTTTAAATGTCGGTGAATTCTACCAACTGGGAACTAAAATGACCAAAAAAAGTTAATTAAAATTAAGTATGCATCTCAAGTTTCAGATAAGAAAAAAAATTAATGAAAGCATAAAAAATACTTAGGTTGTAACTAGAGAAGGTAATGGAAAGAGTGAAATTTCACTTTTAATAACTTATTCAAAAACAAATTAACAGTAATGAATTTGACAAGTTAATAGATAGTATAAAATTTTGTTATGCAATACTAAAGATAGGTAAACTTTCACGATTTCTCAGCATGGCATCTTAATTATACAATAATAAATTAACTTTACTTTAATTGTAAATTAACTAAATACACCTTTTACATATCAATTTAATTGACTGTTGTTATACATTATAAATTTTAGTAAAAATATTTTTACTATTTCAATAAGATACTAAAATTTTATGGGCTTATGATATGTAAAAATTTCATCATCAAACCAATATTTGTTTCTTTCTGGATAATTTATTCTTTTTTACATAATACTTTTCAATTAATAAGTTTTACCATATATTGATAGTCAATCTAAATACTTTATATCTCATCTAAAGCATATGAGCCAGTTCTTAGTTTGAAATGTGGCAAATTTTTTGTTATAATTGAATGTTACGCAACAGGCTCTTGGGCAATGAAACAATCAGTCTACAGAGGTGATACAATTTATTTGGGTGTTATTTAATATGCACACATCCTTTTAAAAGTAGGGTACTAAAAAAAAAAAAGCTCACATTTGTGATACCAAGACAAAGGATATAAATACATGGATACCATGATACATACTTATAGATAATATGTCACTTAGATAAAATCAAATTAGATATGACAATTTTTTTTTTCTCAAGCTATGGCTACAGTTTCTAAACGAATTGCAACCCTACTAACTTCAACTCTTGGTTAACAAAATTTTAATAAGCAAACAACAATGAATCAATCAATACGCCTGTTATTGATCAGTAAAGGCAATGAAAAAAAAAAAGTAAAATATAGAATATTCTAAAATGAATGCATACTGTATTTGTAGAGTGACAAAAATCAAAACACAATGTAAATTAAGCATACAAAAAAATGAACAAATCACAAAAAATATAAAGAATAACTAATAGTAAACAAATTTAATTCTAAAAGGATGACTTAAAAGGAATAAATATAAAACATTTATTAACAAAAAAAGATAAAAAGCTATTATACCTTTTATTTAGAAAAATATAAAATGATAAGGAGTTCAATAAATATGTATAAATACAAGATGTGCAGTCCAATGCATTTTTCCAAAATATATGGGGAAAATAAGGTTTATAAATCGCATACATATTTTTCATCATAGGATTCGGACCCACAAACATTTGGACATTATTAAATTTAGATAAATAAAACAATGCAATAACTTTTGATGAGTTAAACCCACCCAAACCTACCAGCTTTGTTAATAAAAAAAGGGTTATAGAAAATATGTTTAGCATTTCCAAAATCGTTCACTTCTCTATGTCGGAAATAAATGTACTTAAAAAAATCATATTTCTGCAGACATTGGTAAAATTCAGCATATTAAGGTAAACCATATGTCATATGACTTCTTACAATTTTTATATTGTAATTTTGCTGGAAGGAAGGGGATCTAATTTGTTTCGTGTTGTTTCTGAAAATCTGATATAATTGAAATTACAATAATACTTATCATCACCCCTGAAAATCTAATAACCCTATAAAAATAGAAATCTTTCATAATGAATTTCACTGAAAGGATAAGTAACACATACAAATAATTGATTTTATAACTAAACAGTTATGTTTGTATCACAATCTCAACTTGACTAGCTGGCTGTTTAGTTATTAGAAGTGCACATATAAACAATAGTTATCATAGAAATTTCCTATGAATCATTCAGGTGCATTGAAAAGAAAAAAATTCTTATTGTGTATATCCTATAATCAGCAACATATTATGCAATGCAAAATTCTACATGTTGCAGTTCAATCTCAAAAATATATACAAAAAACTTTTTCAGGTTTTATTAATTAAACAAATTATAAATCATTAAAAATGAAGTATAATACTTGCTGTGACCTTCCATTTGGAAGAGTGAAACAAGATTGATCAGTTGCAGACCACTTATTTAAATGCATACAAGTGTCAATACACAGCTGTAGACATAGAAGTCCCTTCAATAATTTTACTAAAAGATACAATTTTTAGGGGTTTTTTTCTGTAATCCAACTTTTGACAGAAAACCAAATGAATGATTACAAATTATACATGCATTAGGTCTAAGAATTAGAAAATTTTCTTCTTTGATAACATATTTTGTCCTTATACTAAACCGCACACTAGTATAAAACATTAATGACAAATTATGGTACTTACGTATTAACGGTACCTTGGCGACAGTTGCGCCAATAAAGAGCACACGCGCCAACTGCAGCTACAGATTTGGCGCTAATCTACACTTACAATTTTTGTTTCAAATAATAAAATATATATGGAACACTTCAATTAAAATCAAAACGCTTTCAAAATATTTTTATTCCAAATAATAAAGATTGGCGACACTTAAAAACCGCCAAGGTACCGTTAATACGTAAGTACCCAAATTATTTAAAAAGTATGTTAAAATCAAAAAAAATTTAAAGTATCATTTCAATAAACATTGCAGTTTTATTTAAATTTATAGATGTGTTGTTCAGAAGAAAGAATTTATGGAATTTTGCTTAGTAATGTACAATAATGTAACTAATCAACTACACTTAACCCTTATAATCAAACATCAGATTTATGACCAAAACCAATAACATAGAACAGGGGTCTCCAAACTACGGCCTGCGACATCGAATAGCTTATTGTTGCTGTAATAAGTTGGATAAAAAAACAGAATGATAATAACTCGGATTTATTTGCTTGCTAGGTAAAGCTTAATGACAAGCATAATATGCAGAAAATTTAACTTAAGCATAACAACTAACAAATAATTGAAATGAATTCCACTAACATTATAGACTAGTGAACATCCCACGGTAGTTATGTTGGGGTAAAGAGTATGGCATATGTATGCATATCGATGCTTGAATGTATATATCCTGAATCAAACATGATTTTTAAACCTGAAAATACCTCAGGAACGGAAAAGCTAAATTAACTAGTCTAGAAATTATAAATAATTTCAGAAAAATTGTATGTTTTTGGCCCTTGGTACTTACTGGAGTAAACAGTATGGCCCTAAGGCTGGAAAGTTTGGAGACCCTGACATAGAATTAATATGAGAAAAGGAATCAGAAGAAACAAAAGAAAAACAGCAATGAGAAAGAAAACCAATATTTGGTGCATTTTGTCTTCTTAAGTAACAAAAAAACGAAATTCTAAAGTCCCCTAAATTCATATTCGACTACGATTTAGATTTGACTATCAATACCCCTCTTTTTACCAGTTTATTCATCCAATAAAACATTATTTGTGACTAACAATTTTATTATTATTTTGTTTTGGAGAAATACATTGAATAGTGTATTCTAAAAATCATATTAGGATATACCACAACTTTTTCATCTGAAACATTATAAACAGTTCTAGAAAAATATCAAGATATTTTATAATTATGCACCTTGCCATTTAAAGTGTACCAATAATTTTTCTACTGAGCTGGAAGCATCTGTGGTTATAACTACCATTTAATGACATAGACTGACAATTTAAATAACAAAGTACCAAGATTGTACGGGAGTGTCCCAGTAAAAATTGCAATCTAAATCTTAAAATTAATGCAAACAATTTTTTTTTTTTTTTTTTTTTTTAATTCATTTAACAAATTCCAAATTAAAAAAAAGTTTTAATCATTTACTTATTATGATTGGAAAGTCATATGAGAAAAAAATTAAGTTTTAGATCACTTATATTTCGAAAAGAACAAAAGTTAATAAGGGAAATTATATCAAAATTGAAATCGAAACTTGCCTGTAGTCCTGCTCTGGCAGATCTCGATATAGCTTTTGCCTTTGCTTTTCCAGAATCTTTACCCGCTTTGCCTCCTGCCTATAACATTCATTTAGAAACACGTCAGATTTACACATAAATAAACAAGAAAAATAATATATGATAATTACAACAAAATATTTTACCATTTTAACTAAATAAGTAGAGAAAAAAATTCAGAAATATCGACACAAATTCGCGCGCAAGAATAAAATATTTCCTTCCTCAATTTGTTTCAGCAGAACAACGCTTCAGTGTAGATGCCAAATTTAAACTGGAAATGTTTTCCATAGAATATTCTGAATCGAAAATGTATAACTAGGTGTTTAAAAGTACATATTATATTTAAATTTATATATCTTGTGAAACGGCCATAATATAATCATTTTATTTAAAAAAAAAAAATTTTTTAACATAGCGAATTTTTATCTTAATCGACAATAGCTAAAAAAATTTGTTTTAGGTCTGGCAATGTCCTTTCCTTTATCCATGTGCGTTTGTTAAGAGGACAGTATTATTATCGAAATGCGCATGTTAAATTTGTAGTACAGTGTTTTTAAAAGAAATTTATGTATTTAATATTTTTTTTCTAAATATAAAAGATATTCAATTCAACAAATTGAAGTTATGGATCGTCAAAGTGGTTATCTAAATATATTTCCCTCTGTTGACCCGGGAGTGATGCAATGTAAATATATATTTATTTTACTTTATAAAACGCAACTTAATTTAAGTAATTGCTTAAGATATCCAATATTTTTGCATATCATTAAATTATTCCTTTTTATGCTGTTTATAATAATTTACCCAATCAGTCCTGTGCTTTATATTCAAAATCGAATGTAATTTGTATGCTATAATATTAAATATTTTTCTTATACCCCTTATAAAAATTTTTAAAAAGTATAATCTTTCACTTTTAAATTTTTTAATTTAATAACTATAATTTTGATTTGAATAGTAAATGATATTACAAAATTATTTCCAATAGTAATAATTGAAGAAAAAATCAATACGTCACGTTCTCTGTTATTATTGTTTAAAAAAAAAAAATGATGCTGAAATGGACACAGAAAAGCACAAAATAATAAGAAATATGAGATTAAAGGAATAATAAGTAAAAATAGCACAAAAATAATAGGGATAAAGAAAATATAGTCTTAATGATTTATTGAATTTTTAAAGATTAAATTTTACTCAAAGAAATAAAAATAGATCATATTTGATTTATATTAATACTTCTATTATGAAGTGTTGCATAATTGCTTCAAAAAATAATTAAATATAATTAAAAAATTTTTACATAAAACGATTTTTTTTATTGTAACAATGCAAAATAAAATGAAAAATATGCAAACTTATTACTGAGTTTTACATTATTAACATTTTTAAAAAAATCCATAGAATTAAAATTGTATTTACTCTGTATTAGGATTGAGTGGATAAATGTTACCATGGAAATAATTTTCTTTGAAAAGATTATTTTAAAAATTGAAATCGGTTTATAAATAAATTTTTCAAGAAAAGAAATTTTCTCATTGTTATTAGGATCAAGTTAGTAAGTCCCCCGTCGTTAAACCACAGTTTCGTTCTAAGTTTGTGATCACCAAAATCCCTATGATTCATCAATTCGATAAGCATATACCTTCCTTTTATAACTAGATGTCCCATTTATGATTTCTTATTTATAAATGTATGCCTGTCCAGGGAATTCTTTTGGGTTTTTTTTTTTTTTTTGTTCCTCTACAAAATCAATATTTCATGCAAAGTTAGCAGTCACCAAATGCTACTTGGTTTGTTATTCTAATTATAGCAACTCTATGTTCAGTTATAATGATCTGTCCTTGTTAAAGATTAATCTCATTTTTAAATCTGATTTTGAGTAGTGTTTATATTATTATTTGTTCTATCTTAGATTTAAGCAAGTTAGTGAAGTAAGGTTTTTAATATTAGTAAAAATATGAATACTTGTAATTTATGCATAAATTAGTTCTTTTACCATAATTTCACATTCCTTTGGCTTCTGTATTTAATTATTAAAATTGAAGTCTAATATATTATTTATTTATATTTTTAGTATATCATACATAGTTTTAGCCTGTTGTTAGGATATTCTGCCTAGAATTTGTGTAATTACTAGAATGCCTCCCTGCTTTGGTTAATTTCACAGTATTATTGTATAGTAATGTATTTATATTGTGTTATCTTGTAAAAAAAAGTTTGTTTACAGGGATGTCGCCCTGTAATTGTAATATTAAAATTTATAAAATAGTAAAATTATTAAATAAAAAATTGTTAGTGTAAATCAAAGTGAAAAATCGGAAGGTTATGGGTGTGTCCACCGTAAGTTTGTAATAATTGAATTTAAATAATATAAAAATATAATTCTATAAAAAGTCTTTTAAAATATCAGAACTTTCAAACCAAGGACCAGTAATTAACAGGAGAAACCATATAAAACATGAGGCGAGAGTGTCAAAAATCAAGCAAATGACAAAAAAAAATAATAAGCAAGGCATCAAACATTGACGTTTAAATTATGTGGTTTATATATATATCAATTCTATGTTATAATATAAGTGGAAAAATGAGTTTATATTAACTTTTTGTATAGTTTATATTAATTATTATTATAAATATAAATTTGCATATTTGTGTATTGGGATGTGGAAAGAAGAGTGGTGAAACTGAATACTTCACAAAGGACATGAAGCTTAAAGGGTTTGGAGATTGGCAAATGTCATAAAAGCAAGAGGGGGAAAATCGCCAAATAAAAAATGGTAGAAAATCACCCTAATAGTGAGGGCTTTGTATCATAGATTTTCGTTAATAAATAATACTGTGTAAAATATATCAGTAATAAATAGACTATAGTTATTAATAATAAATATTCAGAATAATAAAATTTATTTAAAACATGCTTATTTTAAGGGGGAAGAAAAATTATTTTAGAAACAAAACGTCTAGTTGAATACAGCACAAACATAAATGCAATACCAATGTGTGGAATGGATTCATGTTAGAGTAGAAACTATCTTTAATGACTATTGTTCATTTGGCAATGAAAAAAATCATTTGTTTTTAAACTGCAATATTAGTAATTTTTTTTTTTTTAAGAAATAAAGTATTTAAATTTTATTAAAATTTCATTCAATAAAATTAAAAATTACCTGTTTGAATGGTAAATATGTAATTCCGCTTTTTCTTTACTGTACTTTTACTTTGTCATATAAATAAGAATATTGTTTCTGATTAGTAAAGGATTAATCTGACATCCTTTGTAAATAGCAGTTTCACAGAATAGGTTTTATTTTTTAAATTGAAGATATTAAAATTCTTGGAAAAAGGGGGGGGAGATACTATTTAAAGAAATTAAAAGAAAAAAAAGATTATTGTTATTATTAAAATAAATTCTTTTTGTCTTGGTCCATGCTTTCTTTTACATGGCAAAACTCCCTTTTCTACCTATCTAGTAGAAATTTCAAAGTTACAAATTTCGATTATTTATCACTCTACTAACATCTATATTCTGAGTATAAATTTTAATACAAAAGATAAATTTTAAAAAATATGTGACTTTCCAGCTATAAATAATTAAATTCTATCTTTAATTATGCAAATACTTTACATGATTTTTATGGGCTTATGTAGTCTAATGAAAGGGATCAATTAGGTTTTATTAATATGTCATTTTTTTCAATTATTAAAATGCATTAAAATCAATTTAATAATTTTTCACTTGTATTGGTAGTTTTTATGGTGCTTAAAAATTGTGATCTTGTGTAAGCTTCAATTTTTCTTCAGTGATGAATCAAATTCTTTAATTTTTAGGCTCTTGAGTAATTCAGACAAAAATGTTTAAAAAATCTTTTCTAAAAATTAATTTCAATTCTCATATTACTTTGATGATCCTAAATGTTTTATTTTTATGGGATTATCCATTAAGAAACTCAGTCTTTCCTCTGACTGAGTTGTAAAAATTTTAATGATATCTGGCCTTTAACCTAGCTGTCATAATTCTCTTAATACTATGGTTATTAATGAGGGATCTGGTTGAGGAAAGTTGGATCTGGCCTTAGCAGGTATATCTATAAACTCTTTCTTTTAATACAGTGACTTGATATCCACTGTATGATAACATTGTGTCCACCTTTATCAAGAAATCGATCAAAAGTTGGCACAAAAAGAACAAAACTATTTTTTGAAGGCATAACAGAATAAATAATTCTAATAATCTAAAAGTAGAAACCTTTTTTAATGATGTTTGATAAAAATATATGTTGTTGTAAATTTTCTTATATGTATGTAACTAATGTTGAAATTATTTTTTGTCTGAAATGTTATTGTGTTATATGACACATATATATAGTTAGTTTTTATTTTTAATTATCCCAAATTTTTTAGATGGGTCAAATGCTGGTGTACAAAGCATTTCACCTTATTTGAATGTTGATCCAGCTATCTTAAACCAGGTAAATGATATATTTTTAATCACTTTTGCTTTTTATTTCTTTCTACGATAATTCAGTTAAATAATGATAAACCATCGTTATATTTTATTTATTCTTAGGATGGTCCACAATACATATTTCCTGAAGGAGCATCTAGAAATCGTGGGCGATTTGAGCTTGCATTTTCCCAAATTGGTGGACTAATCATGACAGGTAAATATTAGGATATCAAATATAATTTAAATTTATACTTTTAGGGAAAATAATGTCAATTGTTATGTTTTGAAAAATTAAATATGTTCTAATTATAATCTTTTAAAAAAAAAATTTACATAAATTTTAATATTTTTTTATTTATGGAAAACTAAATTTAATAGTACTGCTAAATCATCTCCAGTTATATTATAATGAGTCACAATGTTTGGCACAATTTCTTTATACATATTTTCCCCTGATTTCCCTCTACTGTTAAATATTTCTGTGAAATTCAATTTTGTAACGTATTATAAAGCTCAATAAAATTTGTTGCATAGTTATAAATGTTTTAATCATTGTTGATAACAACAAAATCTTTCTACAAATTTGAAAATGCGTATGCGTTTAAAACATGTATATAAACCATAAAAGATTTTAAATGTGAACAACTTCAGTTTGCTATATAAATGCTTCTTAAATAAACTAGTTTGGACAAGTATTTAATTAGATGTTTTAATTTAAAAAATTATACATTTCTATTTAGTTTTTAATTTTAAAATGATGAAAATATATACAACCCGTAAAACTCTTGATTTTTCTATTGGATCTTGTTTAATACATTTTTTATTTACATTTTAAATAATTATATATATTTCTACTGATTATTTTGTAATCTTCAATTTTTATTTTTTTTTTGTACATTGTAATAACTATAGAGCAAATTTTGTTCAATGTAATCATGAATACTCAGCATGTTATAAGCCTAACTGAAAATTTTAATGGATATTATTGAATATTTTTAGGTGCTTTTTGGGTGGTGTTCAAGGTTTTTATAGTGGATATAAACAGATGGGTGCAGTGGAACAAACAGCTAGTATAAGAAGAACTCAGTGAGTAGTCATTGATTGATACTTTCATTTTAATATGAATGTTATTTAGAATTTTTAATGTATTAATAATTATGTAATAAATTACTAATCTTATATGAATCGATTGGCATAAATGATCCAATACTTATTTTCAAATTTTTCATTTTTACTTATTTATTCATATATATATATATAAAAATATATAGTTCCCGATGGCTTAGTGACTCATGCTTGCTGCCACAGGTTTCAGGTTCTAGTCCCGGTGGCAGCATGAATGTTTATAGTGGTTCAGAATCCACTTTTAAACAGTAGGTCACAATCTAATATAACTTTTGGGCATGGGTAAACAGCCCTACCCCTTAAAAAGAAAACAACTCCTGTCCAAAAATCTGCCTTTAAGCTGATGGTCTTGGCCCACCCTGGGGTTGTTGCTCTGTTGATATTTATATATATTGTGATGTTTAGAGATGCCAACTACTATGGGTTCTCTGTTGTTAAAATCATTGTTATGAAAAATAATAATAAAAATTGTGGTTTTTAACAATGATAAAAAATTAACACTTCAATGGAAAATTTAAATCTTTGTCTATAACTTTGCATAGCAAATATGCATTTTATCTATTTCCTGACAATAATCAGTAAGTCTTGCATATCTTGTTAATATTTTCAAATTAAATCAAATAAGTAACATTTTTATCAAAATCTAATTCAATTTTAATTTGATTTTCTAGTAAAACAGTAAAAATATCATGTCAAAGTGTGTAATAATTTTTATGTAAAATATTATATTTGTTCATGTCTTTTTCCTTCTTTTTTTATAAAGATTTTTAAATCATATCTCAAAGCGAGGTGCAGGCACTGCAAATATACTTGGTGTTGTTGGTAAGTTATTATTTTTTATGCACGTCATAATTTGTTTCACTAGAATTTAATTTTGTTTATTTAAATGTTTAAGAACATAAATTTTTAAATAAATAGTTTTATGTTATGAAATTATTTTAAAATCATGAAAAAGTCCATTTTGTGGTTTGTAATTTTAATATGAATTGTAAGTGATATTTAAGATCAATAAGATTTTCAAACTTTTAACATCTTAATTTTTATTAAAATATCTTTATTTATTTGCCTATAGATTTATTGTTATTAATCATTGATAAAACATCCAGTATTTAAAATGGAATCTTTTGTTTAGTTTTTGTAAATTGTATAATATGTAAACCTTGTATAATATTGTTTTAAAATAATGAGGTGATGATTTAGTGGATTCAAAACATGCTCTAATTTATCTTTTTCCTTTTCATACTTGATAGAATAGAAAAAGTAGTGCATGATAAATAAATTAAATATTCCAGAATAATTTCTAATTTGACTATTAAAGTTAGAGGAACAGTGAAATACTTAAAATAATTAAACACTTTCTAACTTCATATTATTTTAAAATATATATAGTCAATCACTGTAGACCACTGTTCCACCTTTAGATTGGCAAATAAATCCTTAAGTATAAATATACTTTTTATAAGCTTATATATCTTTCAAAGCATAGTATAATATGTTTTCATATTTCAAAGTGTTTTTACGAGTTCTTTATACTATTTTTTTGTGTGGTTTTTATATAATCATCTTTATATTATTTATTTTATTTTTACTTGGCTGTTTTGATTAATATTACACAAACGTCCGTTCATTCTTTAATACCATATTTATCGTATAGCTGTTATGTACAGTGGTTTTGGAGTTATCTTCTCTTGGCTAAGAGGTGTTGATGACGAAGTGAACACAATTGCTGCTGGTACTGCAACAGGATTACTCTACAAGTCATCTAGTAAGTACAGTATTTTTACTATAAAGTATCCATAAATATAAAAGTTATAATCATTTATATATCTCTTTTTATTCACTTTTATGTAATCAAGCCATAATCATTTGAGAATTACATTCATCTTGGGAAAATAAGTTTTTATACCTTTTGTCATAAGCTGATACCTAGTCAGTAGTTTCAAGATATATATATATATAAAATGCTTTTAAAAAAAATAGGAAGATTTCTCGTTAAACATTGCATTCTATATTGACATATAGTTCTAATATTCAACTTGTCATTTCTTTTGTAATTACTCATTTTTATTAAAGGTGTTTTTTTTTATAGTGGTCTTCTCTATGTTGAACTAATTCATAAATTCTACATTTTATTATCTATTTTAGGTGGATTAAGGAAATGTGGCATGGGCGGAGCTGTTGGTTTAGGTTTAACATCTATGTACTGTTTATGGACAAGTAAAGATAGAATAAAACAAATTTTTCATTTGTAGCATAAAATTTCATCTTCATATATAATACTGTCAATGTTTTTCCCTTTTAATAAGCAGCATAGAAAAATTTGAAACTTTTCATTTCTAAAAGGATTAATTGGTCCGATATTTCATGAACAAAAGAAAATGTTTATCCTCCCCCCTTCTACATCCAAGTTTGCCAATTATGTATATTTATGATGTAAAAATAGGATAATAAATTCTTTATGTATCAGTTTAAAGGTCTTTTGTTATAGTATGTTTGCATTGATTTATGCATATTATTTTTAAACTGGGTAATTCTATTAAGTACATTCAAAACCTCGATGTAACTTATTCTTTGTCTTGGAATTATTAAATGAGCTTTGCAGTTATGCTTTTTACAAACTGAAAAAAATTGGAGACAGAACCAGTAAGTCAAAATTAGATCGTTTCACACTATAGCCAAGCATGCTTGTTAACTGGGATTATTACTCATTTTACTGCAACCTTCTATTTTTTTTTTTTTTTTAGCACAACAGACAACAGAGCATAAAAATTCAATTTAGAAAAGTAAGGATTTTAATATTTGTGTATGAAGCTGGAATTCATTGATTAAATAATTTAGGCTTAATGCTCTTAAATTATATACAAATAATTAACTATTAATTCTGTTCTTAAATTAAGCTATTATATTTGTATGTAAAAAACAATTCAGTGGTATGGTGTCGCTTTTAAAAAACATTTTCATGTAAGTTTATTAATAAATAACTAAATGATATACATTAGTTGGAGTTTACTGTTTTTAAAATTTTTTTTTAAATATGGACATATATTGTATAGTGATTCTGAGTAAGGAGAAGGCCAGGAAACTAATATTAGCTGCAAGCCAGGAAGATTTTTTACAGCTTTTCTTCTAGTTAAACCAAGACATATATATACTGTTTAAAGGGTAGAAGTCCAATTTAGACCAAAAAAGCACATACTCAGCAGCAAAGTCCATCATACATAAAAATGTTACCTCTTCTTATTTTTGTGTAAATGAGACATTTCTTCTACAATCCATAATAGAAATGAGTCGTAAAATCACTGCTTTTCAGCAAACATGAATGAATAAAAATATATTAAATCACAACATGATATAGCTCTTTACATCATTTCCCAGCTACATACCAGGTAAATCTTAAATTTACTTTAAAACGGATCTCATTTCATGCATATCTTCAATGACAATTTTTTTATTATTAAATCGCACAAAAGAAGTACAAGAACTTTATTTCAAAAATACATATAAAAAATTACTCAACATTTTAAAATATCAGGAGAACTGCCCAAAGCATTAAAAGTAATTAGTGAATACAAATTGTACATGCCAGTAAAAAATTTACATATAATTTGAGTGAAAGCTCCCAAGTATTAAACAACTTTTAAAAATAAGATGTTATAAGCATAATTTTTTTATCCAACTAATATATAAATATCACTATTAAATTCAAAAAACATACTAAAAAGTAATTTGTACTTTTTTGTATATTAATTTTCCCATTAAATATATGAATCAATTAATACAAAAAGGCACAAAAACACTTTAAAGTTATTAATTTTAAAAGAATATATTGAAAAATATTCCAACTAAATGCAATAAAAAAAAAAAAAAAAAAAGGAATGACAAAAGCTGACATCCACAACCAATCATACAAAAAAGAAATAGAAAACTATCAAGGTGGAGGAGGAGCAGCAGGTTTTAAAAACCGTTCCTGAGATTTTCCTCGATTTATAGATCCAGCTCCATGAGAAATCTAAAGAATAAAACAAAATTTTTATTCACTGTAATTTAAAAAATCAAATATAAATTTTTAAAAAAATAGAGGGTTTTTTCATTGATTTGAGAAGATATTCAATAAAAACTATTTGAAAGAAGGACACTTCCTATTTTGTTTTAAAGAAATATTTATACATTCTGTTAGATAAATAAGATATGGCTGCTAGCATAATTGTTTTTTAAAAATCAATTTTTAAAGTGACATAAGGAGATACAGGTGCCCATAAATAAATGTTGGCTACAGTTTACACATCCTTACTTTATTAGAGACAAATAATGAGTTTCTATTGGATGTGGCGATTTAATTATTAACAGAATCACAGAAACCTAACCTTTCTTTAAAGATTAAAAAGTAATATAAATATCAGATATAAGAAAACTACAGAACATAAGTTTGAGTATTGTGATAACCAAGTCAACAGATAAAATCTTAATATAATTCCTTGAACAAACTTTTAAGCTACATTTCAAAGCAAAATTCAGAATAAACTTACTGGGTTTCCGGAGAAAACATAGGAGGTGGTGACGGACTTGGCATAGCATTTATTTGAGAAAGACTTTGATTACAGTGATAGCAATGATTGCTTGCTTCTCTGCTTCCAGAAATACTTGTGGCTATAAAATATTAAATTCTTAATACAATGTCATTGAACTTATTTCTAAAAATAAAAAATTTTAAGTGCAATTTCTTCTTTCCTGTATTTATGAAATCAAGAGTTGTATTCTTACTTGACAGAAATTTCAACAATATATTTTCATTTTGCAAATAAGTTCTCTAAAAGATGTTAATTGTGCCTTAAAACCCAATAACACAGAGCAAATAGTTTGCAAGAAACATAATGTGAATAGTGTTTGACAACAGTGATATGAACAGTTAATTTTAAACTACAGAATTACCTTTATTCAAATATTAAAGATTACTGGTGTAATCTTTAATAAATTATAAAAAGGAAAATACACTGTAATTAGCCATCAAATTTAATATATCTATTCTACTTATTTGTTTTAATTCTATTCAAAATTGATGTACATAGTTTCTATATTTCCTTTACCCTTATGAAAAATCTATAATCATAAAGCATATTATATATACAGGGTGTTCCTTAAACATTGCTATAAACCTTAAGGGAAGTAGGGCATATCAAAAGGATTGAGAATTGCATAGCAACCATGGAATGGAAAAGAATTGTGAGAAAATGATATCACAAACACAAAAATTTAAGGGACACAAGACAGAAATTACCAGGAATATTACATATGGTGTAATAGATGATACCAAGCAAAAATATTACAAAAGATGCAATGGTTGAAACTTTCAACATGTATTACATTGGCAGACTAGATCAAACACACCAGAATTTTCTTAAATAACTGCCGCAGTGCAGATGATTCTTTCATTGAGATCCATTTTGTGCTCATCAGGTGTTGCATATACAACAATTTTAAGGGCTCTTCAAAGAAAAAAAAAAAAATCTATGTTGTTGTTTTAGTACATTTCTCTAGGAACTGTTCTTGAGCTGCTTGTGCATTACCATCAGCCAGTCTGTACAAAAAGTGAATGTCTCTGTGAACGACATTCCTAAGCCAGAGTTCTGTAAACTGGCCACGTTCGCAGATGACACAGCACAAAACACCAAACTCCGTCGTTGCTTTGTTAAATAATTATATTCCTCGCTTGGAAAGTTGGTTGACCACCTGGAAGATTAAAGTTAAATCCTATCAAAAGTGCGTGCCACCTGTTTACACGTAAAAGAACATTGGTTCTATTTTGAATGTCACCCTTTTCAGCCAGCCAGTCCCCTGTGTTACTGAATTATAAGTACATAGGTTTAGTTTTTGACTCAAAATTATCCTTTAACACCCATTTTGCCAAAGTAGTTGCAAAAGCAACTGCTGCTAGCGTCAAGCTAAAGCCTAATTTCTCGAAAAGAGCAGGCTAGCGATCAGACACAAGGTTTTACTCTATAAATCTATCCTTCGACCAATTCTCTTATATGGATGTCCTGTCTGGGGCGTTGTCCTCAATCGCAAATCTTAAGAAGCTTCAAGTTTTTCAAAATAAACAGATAGCTATGATAGCCCCGTGGTTTGTTAGAAGGAAGCAACTCCACAGAGACCTAGATATAGATCCCATTATGGACTATATTTTCAAAATTTCAGTCTTTTCATTCAAAATGCCCTCAGATCCGTAACGCAGCGATCAGGCAAATACCTGTTTACCATCCAGGTGTGGCTAGCTCCAGGAAGAGACCTAGAGCTATCTATGATACCTACTGGGAATCTTTCCCGGCATTGAAAAGACGTTGTGGAATTTATTCTGCAACGTCCGATTCTACCGTTGTGGCTGTTGTCTAGTCACTCCGATCACTTCAAGCGAATCTGAGCTGCAACTTTTGGCATTTAAATCTTAACTATTTGCTACGATGTGCACCTTAACTTATTAGAACATGGCTATCTGACTCTTAATTGTAATTTTAAATTTTTGTTTGTAAATTTTTAAATGGATCATTTGCTTTTTTTTAATAACTTTCTAATTGTTTGCTCACTATTAATTAATTTTTTAGTTTATCTTAAAGATCATAGCTTTTGTTTACATTTCCTCAAGCTTAGTATACTGTTTAACTTTGAACCTAACTTCGTTTTGTTTTAATTGTCTCACTGTTAATTTTATAGTTTTAATATTAATTATTTTTAAACTGCTCTCTTTCACCCCAAACCTATATTTTGTCTATATATTCAATGAAATAAAAATGTATTTTTCCCAACTTCGGCTGGGTTTTTAATAATGCTTTTAAAATTTTTTTTTTTAATTTTATTTTTAAAATTTTTTAACTTTAATCTTGTATATATTTTGGGGGGGGCATCGTCAATGGACTCCTAATTGTACCTATAGCTTTAGTTTTTTCGATATCTTGCTTTAATTGTTCTCAAGCAAGAGATGTTTTTCCTAAATTTTAAATTGTTCTATTTTTATTTAATATTCTATAATTTAAGCAAATACATTTTATGCAAATATTTTAACTAACTTAAGATGTGGAGGTATTGTGGTTCTTAAAACCACCTTGGAACTTCGTAACAGGTACGCCCATTGCCCACACTGCATGTTTTTCTTAAAGCAACTACTATTACTTTGAATGACTGGAAAAAAAAAGCATATTTTTCTCCACACTCTCTCATAAGCAGTTCCATCCAACCGCGTACAATGCTGTTTCTGTTCCATGATGGCTATGCAATTCTCAATCTTTTTGATGTTTCTCACCTCCCCTTAAAGTTTGTACCAATATTTATGGGACAACCTGTATATAAATTAATAAAATATGAACCAGTATTGACTGGCTACTGAATTGAAATATTTTTAGTTTCGTAAATTTAATTATGAATAATATTTTTTAATTTTATATATCAGAATTTATATTGTGTGTGAAAACATCTATTAGTGGTTAAAAATTATAATTTCATAAATTTAAAAAAATTGTTTTGAATCACTAATAATTAACTAATTGATTGAGATTATTTTTTTCTCCAATTTTTAGTTAGTTACACACAAGAAAAAAAAAAGAGAAAAAAAAAAAGTTTTCTTAGAATAAGATATAAGATTCCAAGTGTTTTAGTTTAAAATACTTTTTTTCTTTATTTATAATGATTAGTGATATAAATAGATCAAATTTTTTATTTATTTATTTATTTATATATTTTTTTTTGAAGGAATAAAACATTTTCAAGAAAAAAGATAGTTATAATAAATAAATATATTTTTTTAATCTCTTACAAAATTCATAATTAGGTAATACTACCACCTTAATAAGAATTTACTTCATCCGATCTACAAAAATTAAACATTTTTAACACTACATATCATCACAATATTATAAATCATCTTTACCTGGACTGTGAGGATTTGAAGAAAAAGAAGAATGCATCAATGGAGCAGGGCTGAGCATTGATCTGGAACTCAAGTGGCTGCTTGTTGACATTTCACTCATTTGTCTATGAAATTTAGAAAATTAGTGTAAATATTAAAAGTATATATAAAAATAACCTAAATTTTTAAAATAAAAGAAGATGAATTTTAAAAACATTTTATAAATTGCCAATTTTGAAAAAAACAATCAAACAAATATTTTTTTTAAAAATAATATATGGTACTACACATATGAATAAGGAATAAATGAAATGTTTCAAATTACTTACTATTGAAACTGCAATGAACATTTGGTTATAAATATTTTTTATTCTACTAAGCAAAGCATGGCGTTAAATTTAATAGTAAGATATCAAACTTTTTAATATATGAAACAGAAAATTTCATATATAAATATATTAATTTTTATATGATAAAATACTTTAATGCAACGAGATTCTTAAATATTACAATTTATAATAGATTTTGTTAATTAAAGCAGCATTTTTTTTTTTTTAAAGTCTAATTACAGGGGTGGAAAAATCAAAGATTCATCAGCTTTTAAGATATATACTAATTAATTTTATACCATTTAGCAATCATACGATTGGTATGAAATAAAGTTAAGTAAGTAAAACCGAAACTAAATTCAACTCAATCATTTCATATGGCATCAGTTTCAATGCAAAACTAATTTATTGATATATTCATTAATATAACATTACAAATTATTTTATGTATAGATAAAATAATTTTATTATTTAATGTATATTAATAAATAGTCATTATTGAATTGGATACATTACAGTAACGGATGTATTTATTAATACATTTTGTATTTTTTAAAGGTTAATAATTTTCTTTATCCTTCTTGCAGCGTTGAATATTTTAGAATTCTTAACAATGAATAATTTTAATGGAAATATTGTATAAATTTTTAATGGATTTTTTTAATAAAAATACGATAATCAAATTATTTAATACAAAAAAAAAAAAATTTTGATTTTTCTTGTAACTTTGTTTAGCATGCTATTTTTACATTAAATACATTATTAATTGAAATAAGAAATATTTTAAATATGTTGAATATATGAAATAAAAGATTCATTTAAAGTTTAAAATTATCAAATGATATAAGTATTTCTTTCTTACTCAATCGAAATTGTATGTTTACTGTAAATTGTTTCTATTTGCATAAACAAAGGTAGTATTTTTAGTTTTAAAATTATATGTATCCAATTTTTGAAAAATAAAAAATAAAGCACAAAAAAACAATGTCATGCTTAAGGAGGATTAACTATTGCATATAGATAAATGTCATAAATATGTTTTTAAATAAATATCATTTAACAAATCTTATTTTTGAGAATTTTATTATTTCTAGATAAGATAAAAAGTAGATTTTCTTTGGGAAAAAGAAAGTGCTTACGAATAAAGAATTGTTTCCGTTCACGCTACAGCCAATTTGTAAATTTTTATTAAAAATAAGATTTTAGAATTGATATATAAAGAGATAATAAATAAAAAAAGGTATAGAAAACATTAGCTGTAAAGAAAAATTCAGCCAGTAGTGGAAAATTATGCATAGTAGTGAAGCATTTACAAATGTAAAATAATAATAAAATTTAATACAATCATTTGATATTTTATAGAAAGATTTAACAGCAAATTATCAAATTTATACAGCTTCACAATCAAATTAATTATCCAATTTGTTTCTATAAAAAAACAATAGATGGCGCCACGATACAGAAAGAACAATTTGATTCTAAAATATTTTTTTTTTTTGAAACACCACCACTATAAAGAATAGCATAAATGCAAGACAAATGTTGTTATTGATAAATAAATCCTATCATCAACAAAAAATGATATAAAAGCAAATTCTTATTTCATTCATTAATTCTTATCCCATCTAATAACAATCTTAAGTGAAATCTAGGGATCATTCCATTTATCTATTTTTCGAGGGTTACTAAATCAACATAAAGGAAATATCATTTTGGAACAGAAATGCAAATATTGTAACAGAATGCAGCAAGGGATATGTTTTGGCACAGATTTTCCACCCCTATAATTAATTGTACACTAAAAAATAAAGTAAGAAAAAAGATTCAAATTCAGGGATAGAATAACGAGTTACAGAAAATTCTATCAATATATCCATTATAAAAATTGTCACAATGGGAAATAAGAAAACCAATTTTAATTGTACCATTTATGCAAAATGTTTTAATAATCAAATATATTTTAAAATACTAAAAATATATTAAGATAAAATTTAAATTACAGGAGTTCATAAAATAATAATGTTTCCAATTAATTTTTAAATTCTACCTGTCTTCATCCATTTCAAGACTAGATTCACTTTCAGAAAGATGGCGACACAGAGCTTCCCTTCGATCCATTTCCATCTGAAGACGTCTTTGGAGGCGCATGTTTTCTTCCCGGACATTTTTTTCTTCCTGAGCAAATTGGGCCATTTTTTCAGTATCTGCAATTTAATTTTTTTTTCCACGAATTAGATGATATGAAAAACAATTAGAGATTTATAAAAACGAATTCATAACAATACAAAAACAATGAATCCAAATAAAAACAAATTATATAAAAAATATCCCACCTGTTGAAAAAAATAGAATTTATTCTTCAGGCCAGACTTTTTTAGACACAAAATTATGAAAACTGAATTCTGGTAATTACTACAAATGCTTTAAACATAGCATCAAATTACAACAGTAGCTCAAGCTTAATTAAAATAATTCCTTAAATGCAATTTTAACATTTTTTTAATTATCATTGAAATTTATTACATTTAAAAATTGTGAAAGAAATTCTTAGTCTTGTGTGTAAAAGATTTCTTTCACACACAAACACAAAGCCTTTAAATATAATACACATATATTACTATATACTTAAAGGCTACATATTTAATTTACAAGGTTTTCTTACAAATTAATTTTTCATTCAATAACATTATTGCTTAAAAATTAGTTTTAGTATTTAGGATAAATATTTTATAAATTCTTTTAGAAGTAAATTATGGCGTTATAAGAATATGTTAGGATTTTAATAGTATGATTTTAATCATATGTTGTCTACATTAAAAAGAAATAATACTTACGCTCTTGTTGAGCATTTAGAAGTTGCGTTTTTAATTTTGCTACTTCATTTCGTAGATGCTGCAAATGCAAAGTTAAATTGGCAGCAGTGTCACCTTTATTTATATCTCTTGGAGATGGAGGTGCTGATACTGGTTGCTCAAGTTTTTCTTGCAACATCCTATAAGTTATGCATTAAAATTTAGTTGAATTTGAATGCAAATTAATAAAATTTATTCATTTACTTTTCTACAATCATTAAAAACTACATCGTAATTATGTTTCATAAGAAACTCAGTAAAGTTACAAGTTATTTTAAATGTACTTCTTCCTACCAATTGAAATTAATATTATGAAAGGCAGAAATTTTAAATAAAATTCTGTGAATAATTATTCTTAATTATTTAAATAAACAACATAAAGGAATATTGGAATATACAAAATCTTTTTTTTTATTCATACACTTTATCAAATCAAGAAAATTAGAAAATATCATGCTTTAGTAAGAATTAATTGCATTAATGAATATCAATCCCAAAAGGTATACAATAAATAAACTATAATACCACACATAGAGTGGAATGATAAAAAAACCAGTTTAATGGCAGAAACAGTCAAATAGATTACTTATTAGGGGTACTAGCCAGATATACATGGCACAAACTGCCTTGAAAGGAAAAAAAAAATTATAGTAAAGAGTATTGAATTCTTTTCACAGTTTTTTTAAATCCATCTGATTTAACAGCTTGTTAATTTTCCCCCATGAATAGTGGTTATCTAAACATTACAACTTACATGGAAATATTTCTCCAAATTACAAGAAGCATATAAAAACATCAATAAACTGAAGAATACTGTACTACATAAAATATTTCACAAAAATAATTCATTTCTTTTAAGCTAACAGATTTACACGTTCTATAACTTTTAAAGGATTAGATAAAATAACATACAAAGCAACTTTCTTTCGGGCAATATTCTTAATATTAAAATACTTTGAATACGAAATACTCAAGGAAGTATTTATTAATATTTGTGCATTCAATTTATATGTGTAAAAAATATACATAATAAAATAACTAAATTTATTAATATCAGATAAATTATCATAAATAACTAGATTTGTTTTAATTGATTAGATGCCGAAGATAAAATGAAAAAAATGTTCATGCGTAAAGAATTCTTTTATGAAAAAAAATAAGAAATTAAAGTTTTCTTAGGAACGAATGGGAGAATAGCTATTTGTGATAGTTTGTTTTAGTAATAATAATCTCATCAAGACTAAACATATTAAATTTATTAATTAATTACCTCTTTTCAGCTTCTAATTTATCCATACGTTTCCATAATTTATTTACAAGAGCTTCTTGTTCTTGTTCCAATGTATTTTCTAACTCAACTTTTTCTCTACGTAGCTGCTCCAAATTTTGTTGCTTTGCTTGTGTTTGAGCTTCTAACTTTTCAATTTTTCTCATAAGCTTATTGACAAGAGCCTCTTGTTCATGCTCAAGTGTTTGCTCCAAGTTCACTTTCTCTTGACGAAGCTGAAATGAAATTATGTAGCAATACAGCAGATTTCAAAATAAATATACTATAATGTATCAAAACCATTTCCTTATTATACTACATTCATATTTTTCAGTTACTCATATAGTCCCTGGTATACTATTCACAATACAACTAAATAATAACTACAACAGAAGTTTATAAATTTAAATTAAACTCATTATACAGGTAAATATATTTCTGTTCAAGAATTTTAAAAATTATAACTTTTTTTTTTTTTTTTTTATTCACATTTAAAAAAACAAAAATTTAAGTTCATAACTGTAAAAAGATAATGGATGAGCAAATAAAGCAAATCTGATTTGATATTCTGTAGAATATAATACAAATAATTTTTTTAAACAAAATAATAACAAATATTTATAAATACAAGTTTTAAATTCACTTAACTCAAATAACAGTACTTTTCTTCTATGGCAGTCATGATTTGATACCACATTGGTGTAATTTGTACGAGTGTTGCATACAGCCATGAAAGATACTGAGTAACAATTTACTTGTCATTTTTTTTTTTAGACAATCAAATTTGTCTTTGCTACACTAATCATTAATGTATAGTTCATTAAAATTCAAAAATGTTTACTTAATTATTTATATGATTTTTATGTTGGGAGATTCCCAAATACTATTCTCATAGCAAATTTGTGACAGCATACTCGTTTCCAATTAAGATTTACAGGTTCCTTGTTACCCCTTCAACTTCCCTGTAAAAGGATAGGAAGTGGATGAAAACTGAGTTTTAAAATATTTGCACTTTGACCAAGTAGTTCATCAACTTCTAATACAAAAATTCCATACTAGCATAAATAAGTAATGTCTACTGAATAAAAAATGTGAAAACAAGATCACATCATTGTTCAGCATTTCACAATATATCAAGTAAAAATAGTTAGGTTCAATTATATTGAAATATTATCAAAATTACTCCTGACATTTCAAGATGTTCCCATTTGTGGGTTAATATGCAATTATAATTCCTTTTAATGTTATCTACCTTCCTAAACATTCAAACTAGCAATTTTGAGGTGCCATAACATTTTGCCAACACAATTTTATAAAAACAATAATTACACATAAAATATTTTCAAGAGTTGATACTAACCTGTGAAAGTTTTCTAAACAAATCATTTGTTAAGCATTCCTCTTCCTGTTCATAATTAATTGCTAATGCTTCTTGTTCTTTTTTCAATGCTTGAATTTTTTTCAAAAGAGTATTACTAATGAATTCTTCTTCTTGTTCAGCTTTTTAGCTTGCTGTTAAAAAAAAAATACTGATAACACTGAAACACAATAAATGATAAGCATGGTTTTTATTTAAGTGAAAGAAAATAAATAATATATCCCAAACTATTTCATGATACGTTTATAATTTAGTATTTCGGTTCTTTCCATACCTAAAAACCGATGTCTTAGAATTTTTATCTAACGTAACAATGTCCTTCAATTTTTAACATCAAGCATGTTTTTTTTTTCCCACAACTTTTGATAAAAAAAAAAAATGAATACAAAAACTGACAATTAAAGAGTAAATAATAGCTGAACAAAATTATAAATATACTTACAATATTTACACTAACTTGTTTCAAATGCTTATTTTCTTCTTGAAGACTTTTTACTCTAAATTTATATGTTTCAACTTCGAGTTTTAGCACTTTGTTCTCTTGTTGTAGTGAATCTATACGCTTTTGAAATTGTTCTCGAGTTAATGATATAGGAACCGAACACAGTCCATCAACAGAACTGCTATCACTCTCGCTCGCACTGTCCGCCATATCAATGGACAGTTTGAGAATTCACCATTAATTTTAATCACAAATAAATATTTCAATAAAAATGAAACCGCTATGGAAAACTAACAAATGTAGAGAAATTCATGATAAATGTCAACAATGTTATCAAGAAATAACTCAGAACTAAACAAACATTACAATGCCGTTGTAGCAGTACTCAAATAACTGCTTTTGAGATGGTTTATAAATACAAAGAAATATCAAAGCCGGCACTTTATAGTAATGTTGTATTTCAGCAAAACAGTGTTTTCCTCTGTCACCAGAGCAAAAGTAATTTTCAATGGCATGTAGAAATCATTTCTTAATGAAAAATTATATCAATAATACTTTTATAATAATATTATAAAAAATCAGTATTTATTTAAATTGAGATACACTATATTTTTTTCAAAACTTATAGTTAAAAAATATTAAATACAATGCGGAACTAATGGCGTTCTTTAATATTAAAACTTTATAATTATCTCATTTACACAATAAATATAAAAATTAAATTATTATTCCTCAAGCTCTTAGTTTTTTCAATCTTTTAAAATTTTATCGCTGTATTTCTGATACAAAACCGTAAAGTGAACTGAAACCACTCTCAACAAATATAACAATAACGAAACCAAAACCGAGGTCATGAGCCTTGATTTCAATTTCAATTTACTGTAATTGTATATGTTTTTTCATAATTTCTGAAATGCATATGATTGATTAAGAACAAAATGTCTTTACGCGTTGGACTAGGAGCTTCTCAAGCTGATTTAGACGTTCAGGGTGAAATTGATTTTGATTTTTTTGACGAAAGTGACAGTACGGATGGTAGTAACCATAACGCGTCTCCAGATCTTTCTTCTGCTAACAATACATCCGAGCATTGCTCAATAGCAGTTGTTACTTCTAATCATTCTGTATTAAAAGGGGAACAGAAGCACTCAGGAAGTGATCCATATTCATTAAATATTGTTGAATCTTGCTCTAGTCTTATTTATGACAAACCTCTTATAACCGTTTCATGCGATGATGCAACAGGAGTTGTTCAAAAAACAACTATAGAGGCCGTAATTCCAACGCCCTTCACATATAAAGACAATAAATGTGGCAAAGTAAGCCCTTCAAAATTAAAAAAGAAGAAAGCTTTAAGTCCACGTTTTAAAAGCAAAGTTTTTACAGATGAAAATGATGTTTCCGATGATAGTTCTATTTCAAGTATGTCGTCTTCGAATCGGTATCTTCTGTTAGTGAAGATTCTTTTGAACTTAATGACAGTGATTCAATGACTGATGTTAGTTCTCTGGAATCGCCTTACAATTGTTATACTCCAATCATAAGTGATGAGAATAACAAGGCAGAAATTAATCCAGGTGCAATTAAAAATTCATAAAGATGGAGTTAAATTTATGGATGATGTAGACAAAAAACAATGTGCTAAATGTAACAGTATTGACTTTCATGAATTAGTTAATGCAATGAATCGTCTTCAAATGAAACAAAATGCAAACTCTGTTTGTGCCACAAAATGTGAAAGCCCGATTATCACACACAATGCGAAATGCAGAAAGAATTTTTCTTTCAGTAATGAAAAGGTTAGAAAAATTGATAACGATAATCAAGTTCTCCTGAAAAAAATAATGGCACAACAAAATCGTGTAAAATCTCATGCTGTTTCTGCCGCTCCAATTCGCTCATCATCGGCAGTTAACAGGCATAGGCATCAGCGTCAGATAGAAATGGAGAATTTGGTAAGTTACTAATTTTTCAGTAGTGTAAATGCTATTAAATTGTGTGTTACCTTCACCACCTCATTACCATAATCATTTTAATTGATTGTTAATATCAAAATAATGTATTATTTTTAGCAAATGAAATATTCATTTTGGAAGTAGCATTGCAGTACATAGATTTAATATTTCTTAAAACAAAAATTTATTTTCTTCCAATATTAAAAATTAGGGATTCCATAGCTCCAATTATCTAAATGGCATTAAGATAATAAATTTTTCAAAAATAAAAAAATGTTTAGTCATGTAATTTAATTTGGTGTCATTGTTTATCATAAATATACACGTATTATTAAATAATATGCTGCCAGCCATTTGACAACATACATTGATTGTTATTTTGTTTAATAATAATGCTCTATCAATTGGTATATTTCGTAAGCAGGATTAAATTTTAGAACGGCTCTTAAATTAGCAACCATAGGGTTATATAATTTTAAAAATATCATGGACCTATATAATTTATGTGGTTGTAGTAAATGAATGGAAGTTCATTTATGTTAATTAAAACTGATGAATATAAAATGTATTTATAAATATTTTAGTACTGTGAAAAAATTCAAAAAGTAAAAACAAATTTTTGTTTGTTTTTTTTTTCAATTTTTGTAAAACTAGTTTAGCAGAATTTCATCTTATAAATTAGACATATAGGCTATTCCCTTTCTATATACTTAAAAAGGTTTTATTTTGTTATATATATTTATCAAGTGTTTGCCATTTTTATGAATGGCTATCATAAATAATATCAATTCATATCCAAGATTCTTAAGATATAAAATTCAGTTTTCATTATAATTTTTCTGTATTATACATATGTGTACTTCTGTTTAACTGTATGCAAACTAATTGGAAACAGTGTGAAATGTATAAAATTGCATATGTCACAAGCTATTGATATAATTAAATTTTTTTTTCTACAATAGCATGTAAAATAAAAATAATAACAAGGAAAAAAATTTTGATTTGGCAATTTTAAATCAATTAATATACTGATATACATTTCATTTTTTAAATTGAGTCTGTCTCTTTCTGCTTTAAGAATGGATATAAATGATTCAATTATTTTCATTGCAGGCCCTTTTAAAGCGATTAGAATCTACAAAACCATCTCGAAATCTAAGTCGATCATATCTACTTCGCGATTATGATCGCAGATCTTCAGGAATGTTATCAAGAGCATCATCAAGATCTTCATATCCTAGCAGTTGTCAAGCATCTCTTAGAAGCTGCTCCAGTTTATCTTCTGGTCATTCAAGCGCTGTCGGTATCAAATCATCGAGTTCAACAGCCCATACGTCTCTTCGCTCACGTTCTGCTACAACTACCAACTGATAAAATTTTTAAGTCTAGTATTGGTATAATTTTATTTATTACATTATTAATTGTATTGTAAAATTTGTTTTTGTTCAGTTTAATTTTAAATTTTAGAAATGCTTGCATTATCACAGAATATAAGCAATTGTCATTGTAAAACATTTATTACAATTTTAATTTTGTACTGAATTAAAGTAATTTTTATATAGCTAAACAGAACAAAAATAGTTTAGGATAAAAGTTTCAATCTTACAGACATTGTACTATAAGATAGGCATACATAAATTAATCTCATCATAATGTTTTTAAAACTTTCTTAAAAATGTAAGCTTTATTAAAATGTAATAATCTTAATATTAATTTATAAAATAATCATTAATTTGAAACCTTCTGTTTTTTATATTTATAACTTCTTTCTTATTTAAGGATATAGGAGTTTTTTTTTTTTTTTTTTTTGAACTATAACTTTAGATTTTTTTTTAATTCTAGAAGATTAATGTCAAATTTTTTAAAGGATTATAAATTAAAATTTTAGATTTTTGACTTGTATATGTGTCATATTAAATATAGAGCTTGTACACAATTGAATGTTGATCAGTAATTGTGCCATTCTGGATGCAACTATTAGTAATTTTTGGATTTATTTCTGTATAACTATAATCCAGGATATAAAAAGAATATTAGTGCATTTTATATTTTCTTTTAACTGTGGAATGTTAAATTGTTTGTATTGAGTCTTTCATTTTCCTTTTGTGTTTTCATGAGAAAAATTTGTATACATCTGGCATTTACTTATTTATAGATGTGATTCACATTTGTATGTACTAATATGGAGAAAAAAATTCTTTTAACAGGTTAAATTATTAATAATATAAAGTGATTAACTATACGTAATAGTGTTAAAAATTACCCTTACGAGTATGAAGAATAATTTTGTAATATAATATTAAGATTTAAAAATTCCTGTATCTTCCAAGCATTTGCAGTATTATAGAATGCCATTGTTAACTGCATTTTGTATTAAATTAAGTAGTAACATATTTACATATATGATAGTGTTAGAAATGTTCTATACATAAGAAGTTTGTCTAAGAAAATATGCTTAACAGGATTTTACTTAATATAGATTAGATAGTCAATCTCATACTTCCTAATTTTGTGTAAAATTGTATTTAATAAAAAAAAATAGTTGTACATTTTATAAAGTTTTCATTTATTATTATATTCTTTCAAGTTTTCATTTCATGTACAATAAGTATCTATTCAAATAGACGGATTGTTATATAAAACACTCTTGAAATAGTTTTCAGATTAATAATATTGCATTTAGAAAGGGCCAAAATGCATTTTAATAGCTATGGATACATTGTACCATTAAAGAGTTGCTTTTGAATTTTCAATAAATGTTAGCATTTCAAACAGCGACAATGATTTCAGTAAAAATATTAAATTAATGAAGCTAAAATAAACAAGAATACAAACTATATGTATACATTAAAAATGTTCTCTAAGAAAACAGTCATGAAGCTCAAAATGTTGCATTCTTAAAAAAATGAAATTTGCCATCAGTTTCACAGCTTTACAGACCATGTTGAAACTCCTTTTCGATCCTAAATAAAAAGAAACAAATTTTGTATTTTCAGTTAAAAAAAAATAATCATTTTCTCAAAGGTTGACAAGCATCTAATGAGAGATAAATAATATTAAGAAATATTTGGATAACAACCTTAATGGTAATTCCATATTTCTCAAGAGAAGATCGCAGAACATCACAGAAAGCAAGCAGCTTGGCTTTTTTTTTATTCTTTGATACTGTAAATAAAAAAATCTCTCTCATTGTAGAAAAAATATTTGGAAACATATAATGAAATTTTAATGACAAAATAACTTACTATTTGTATTTTGTAATGTAGATACAAATTCTAAAGATTGCTTAAAAGTCACATTAACAGCTTCTTTAATGTGTAGAGCCTCTGATGTTAACTCCTATAAAATTATAAATCTTGAATTAATTTTAGGTTATTGTTTATTTAATACACATTATCAAATATTTTTATTACATGATGAATTTGTGTAATTTAATATAAATATAATCAAATATAACCTATTTGATAAATGTAAATAATTTAAAATTAAACATGATCTAATATCTAAAATAAAGGATGAAAAAAAGAAATACAATTATTAAAATTTACCTCCACATCATAAATTAGACTAATTCTTTGGGTGAAAGAGTTATAAATATTTTCTATTGTTTGGGCAGCCATGTTTTCACCTGAAATTATACAAATATTTTATACATTCAAACACAGCCTAATTAACAAATTTGGGTTCTGAAAGCATGTATATATATATATTTGACATGTGAACAATTGTTTCCTAATAATAATCTTTTCCCCCACCTACAGTATTTATTCGTAACAAAATTACAATATGTGCAGACTTAACAAATACACTTTTTGAAAAAGAAAATGGTGCCTGCTTTATATTTGAAATTTTATTTTATAATAGATTAGAATGCAAAGATTTAAGAATTAAATTATATGCTAGTATACCATATAAGCTCTATTATAATTGTACATACCAGCTTCAATTTCATCAAAAATAAAGAACCTCAATTTTGTCCGAAATTCAACGGCGGCATCCACAAGATATACAAAATCTTTATTCAGCCTCTATAAAAAAAAGGAATATTTTTTACAAATGATGTATCATTTCTTGGATTTTTATTTTCCCAATCTGATAGTAATTTTTTTTTTTTAACTTATTGAAATGATATTTCTGTAAACAATTTATTTAATTTGAGGACTCATCATCATATTTATTATTGTTATTTAATATGCAACTTGTTTTTAAAAAGTAACTGTTTAAAATGACAACAAATTTCTTAGTCAATTGATTTTTCATTGTACAAGTTAGGGCCAGATATGCATGCGATCTCGATTCAGTGTCGCTTTAGCGTAGAACTGAATTATTTCTTTTTAATAATATAAGAGATGTTTAGATGTCATATTTATCAAAATTTGCTAAGACTGCACTGCACAACTGCAACATAAAATGCAGGAAACAAACATAATTATATAGAAAGTATTTACAAAATCATCTTAAAACCCAGTTTGTTTAAGTGTCTTTGTTCCCTCAGCACTGTCTCAAACTATTCACTTGATTCTGCACACACCCTTTTCTCTTTCTCCCTCTCCCATTATGTTAAGTTTAATGGGCTAAAAAAACGTCCTAAATATAATATAAGAGTCGACCCCTTCTTGAAAGGAGGATCTATCAACCTTCAACTCTTCCCTGTTGGCTATATTTTGTTTGGAGAAGACATGGTGGATCCTTACTATTAATATGATTCAATAATCAAACCATTGATATATTTTATTCTTGAAACTTATAAACAATATTATATTTATTTATCATTGCCTAGATGTATATATACTATTAATGGCACTCAACTTTTATTTAATCCTGACTTTGCATAAGGGAAACACAAATAGAAAAAAACTAAAAAACAGAATCAATAAAAAGAACTAAGATCTTAAAATAAAGAATGCTTGATACTCTTAAAACATGCATATGTTCTTTGTCAAAACAGATTCTGTAGAAATATTTCACTTTTTACCAGATATTTTGAGAATTTTTTTTTTTTTTATTCCCTTAACTTATGCAAAACTCACTAAAATAATTTACTACAACAAAATTAATGAATAAATAAACAGTTTCAATAACATTACCTTTTTACTCATGATGTTTACTCCTAATATTTCTAACATCTTATCAATATAATTAGCACATGCAAAAATTGCAGTGGTACCATTTTCAGAAGAGGAGACAGTGGAAGATTGCAGATTCTCATTTACTGCATCGATGAGATTTGCTAAGCAGAGTATAGCTTGACTGGTATTAAAGTCGTCAGAAAGAAAAGAAAAAACTTGTTCTTCTGTGTTTCTCAATCTGAACTTGGAAACAAAAAATTAATAGAAAAAAAGATCATGTGCAGATATTAGAGAAATATTAATATTTAAAATATATAAAGCATTGGTTTAAAACTAAAAATGCATAAATAAGAAAACAAAAAAAGTTATTTCGCATAAAATAATTCATAACAAATTTATATTATTAAAAAATACTATTATCTCCTGTCTATAAGCAGACAATTTATACCTGTATTAATTTATATTTACAGATAATTTATACCTGTTCCCTAACATAACATATACAAATAATATATTTTCATACATGTGGTTTAAAATCTTAAATAATATAATGTTTTTCAAATTTTTAACATCTTTGATATTATAATAATATGAAAAATAAGGTAAGGTAATGAAAACGTGAAAGATATATCATAAAACAAAAGTATTTATCAGATATACAGAAATAAAGGCAAATAAAATTTTGTAAAGTTTATCTGAGAATGCAATAATCATTTAATGATTTAAAGGAGAATTTTTAAAAAATGGAAAGCTTTTAATTTTAAATAGTTAATTTTTTAAGGAATAAATAATAAAAATTTTTATAAACTGTCCATATTTATTATATTATTTTTGAGAGAAAATTTTAATGAGTATCACAATTAATTATAAAGCATTTCTAATCTGTGACTTTATCCCAGGCCAATTTTATTCAATTGCAAACATCAGCAAATCATAAGAATCACATTTTGTCTCCATAAAAGTACAGGTTCTTTCCATCAACCTCAATTCCTACAAGCTTCTTTACGAATAAAAATAATGCTACTGACTTTCTCACTTTCTATTTTTCACATGCAGCAAAAGTCCTTTTTGATAAATATTAAGTTTCTTTTGGTTTTACAATTTTTGACAGATCTTCCAGAAAAAGCTTACAGATTGTATGCAGCAGCTTATAATCAATACACACTTTCAAATTCTGATTTTTTTTAGCTCATACTCCAAGATTATATGCAGACAATTATATTCAGCTGAGTATTATACATAGATCTTTGCAATAAAAAATGAAGTTGCCTACAGAGGTAATGCTAAATTAAAATTTAAATGACTACAAGAATTTTTAATAAAATATTATGATTACAAGAAAGGAGTAAAGCAATTGAATTGAATTTTAATTAAATAATCATTATAGAAGGAATAATTTATCATTTTTTTATATTATAATATTTTTTTATATTATAATATACATTTTATTAAAATTAACAACATAATCATCTCTCTCAACAAATATTGATGGAAAATCATCTATTTAAAAAAAAATCTAAAAAATATATGATTGTTTATAATTTTATTATTAGTGGGATTAATTAATTGTGTTGTAGACAATTATTTATGATTGGGCAGTGCATTAAATTTATAAAGTAATTCACATGCAATCACAGTGTTACCAATGTGAATACTTCTGTGTATTAAAATAAGCAATGGTAATATTTTACACAAAATTAATAATATTTGATCATAGAAAGATAAAAAAAAAATGTCCCATTTTTCGTGATTAAAACAATTTTAATTGAAATTTTCTGATCTAGAGATCCAAGGGATTGCAATTAGCTTCAAAAAATTTTTTGCTAACATTAATATGCATATTACATACTATTTCTTTAAGTGCACAGAAAAGAAAGAGATCAAAATAGTAAAAACTAAAAAGTGCGGATGAACATTTAAAAAAAAAAAAAAATTCACACAGAAGACAAAGGCATTTACAAATAGTGACATGGAAAATAATACAAAGAATATTTGTTAGTAAAGCCTTAACAGAAAAAATATTAAAAAATATATAAATATTTATTTTTTTTTTTTTATATTGAGCATTGATTGTTTTAGGAAATAAAATTTACCACACATGTAAGAAATAAAGTTAAGCATACTTAGATAGCAATTTATCTTCATCAATAAGTGCTGTTGCTATTTCACCATTGATGTGCAATTCTGATTCACTGATAAAATTATGAAATTTTTGGTGAAGTCCTTTTGCTCCAGTTAGTGTCTCAGAACAATATATCATATCTAAAGAAAATTGAAACAAAAGCATTCTTTAAAAATGCAACAATATTGTTAAATTTTAAATATCTTTGTATTTAATATATATTATTGCAAATAGTTAATTCTTCAGTAAACTTTCAAATATTTTGATAAAGAATTTTTCAAACATTATACAATTTCCGATGAATATACTGAAACAATAATACTATGATTCCAAATTTTTAGTCCAAAAGTTTATTTTTTTTATATTATTTTTTTCCAAAATAGTAAAAACTAAAAGTGAAGATAACAAAGAAAGATTCAGAACAAAAACAAAGAAATAAATATCCTAAAAAATAAGAAATAAATTTAAAATTATTTTACAAATTGTGTGTTATTTTAACAAATAATAATCTAAAAAATAAAGTTCAAAATAAATCTATAATAAAATGTTAATGAACTGTAAAAATAATGAAAAAAATAATGAATGAAACACTTTAAGAAAGCAAATACACATTTTCAATTTCTAAAGAAATAAACCATTTCACAGCAATGTTATAAAATTCAATTATGAAGTAAAATTCAACTTACTTTTTCGATATGGAGACTGAAGACATAATATACGAAAATCATTTACACAGTTATCTTTTAGAAATTCTTTTATAGAAATAGTATTTTTTATTGATTTAGACATTTTTACATTATCTCCTACTTGCAATAGACCTGAAAATAATTTATTACATTAGGCTGATACTAAAACAATATTACTTTACAAAATAATGATACTTTAAAATATTTTTATCAATAATAGAAAAATTACTAATAAAAAAAAATATTAAAACAACTAAAAAAAAATTATATTATACAATTATTGATGCAATGAATTTTTAATTTAGACATTAAAAAAATATAAATAAATGCTATTACTAATATTATAGCATTATTACAATAATATAACAAAATTAATAATTTATATAATATTAAAAAAAATAATAAATCTTGTGCATGCTTTATAACATTACAGACATTGTTAATTAATGTAAGCTCACCAAATAAAAAATTAGTCAACCTAGAACACAAGCACAGAGTGATACACACGATGTCGTAATTGAGTCACATGCTCAATTGTGAGCACACTGCATCTTCATGATCAAAAAGCAGTAAAATTCAGAGAGACATTTTTTTTCAAGCAGAATTTCTGTATAGAAATAAATAAATTCAGGGATGTGACAGAATTGCAAAAGATAGCAACAGTGTTTGGCCTTGCCCATATGGTGAGTGATGTTGCCGTATTTGTTGATGTACAGCTGTGGTGTAATACATGTAACCATGAAACACGTCAGAACTATGGCTGAAAAATTGAGAATAAAAGGAAATGAGTTTCATGGCTTGTGAATCAGAATCGTTTCAAAACCTGACAGGAATTGTTGCAATCAGTGACTAAAGGTCCATCCCAATATGTTAGCAAGAAAACATTGTGACAGAAATTGTATGCAATGGAAATTTGGAATTGGGTATTTAGCAAGATACCACTGCTCACATAGGTTCATAAAGTTGCACTTCAATGGGCCAGAAATCATCAAAAGTGGGCAGTAACTCACTGGCAGCATGTAGTCTGACAAATCACGTTTTAGCTTTTATTCAAATCATCTATGACATTGAGTGCACCAAAGCCCAAATGAAGTATTTCATTCGCAATGTGTGAAAAGTCAAATTCAAGCTGAGGTTGGATCTGATATGCTTTGGCGGTGTTTTTTTATTGTGGATTAGACCTGCTCACTAAGACACATGAACCAACAATTTTATTTTAAAATTGTGGATAATCAGGTGTTGCCTTTCATTTAACACTTTCATGATAGGCATGCTGTTGATATCCTTATTTATCAACATGACAGCAGCAAAGTTCACAGGGTTGGCCATAAGTTTCTGGTTATAAGAAGACTTGCATATCCTATTACACCTTGATTGGCCTGCAAAATCACCTGACTTGAAAATCTACAGGATCTATTGGTACATTGAGTAGAAAACCGAAACCAGCATCCCCATAATTTGGTGGATTCATATAATCAAATCCCCAGCAAGTGCCTTAAACAGGATTAGACATACCTGCAGCATCTTGTGAACTCCTGCCTAACAGAATCTAGGTAATTGTCAAGTCCAGAGACAATAATGCATAGTATTAACATGATTTCTCAAGGTGTGACTAATTTGTTATTCAGTGAGCTTAGTATTTTGATGTGAAAAGTGTACAATTTGTCATAAAACAATAAAAATATAACAATCATTTAAAAGGAGTTTTTCAATCAGAAGAATAATAAATGTAATTGCTAATACAAAAATCTAATTTTACATAATAATAAAAATATATAAATAATAAAAAAATAAATAGAATTTAAGCAAATGAAAAATTATGTTTTAATATTTGTTAAATTCCTTGTATAAAAAACAAACCTGAATGTAGCCAGTAATTTCCCCATTGAGGGCAATTATGATAAGCTTCTGATTGTGATTTTTCATTTGAATGATGAGGAAATAAAAGATCATATCCACCTGAATGCACATCCAGATGAGAACCAAAAATATTACTAAACATAAAAAAAATATGCATTAATACCTTTTTAAAATTATTCGCTATAATTTCTTTTTAAAAAATAAATAGCACATAATTTTCATTCAAGCAGATATTTAAAATGAAGAGGATGTTTCCACATCTTTTGTAACAATTTTAATTTATATATATAATAATTTTATTTTCTAACATGCTCAGTCTAAGAGTCCCTTCAGTAAACTATCACATAATATCTGGATTTTCAAGATAAAAGAGCTTTTCTTAAGATATCAAGGTTTACTTTGTTTCATTCAACTTCCATAATCTTCCAGAGTCCATCCAATGTTTTGGAATGCTGCTTTTGTATAGCTTATTTTAAAAACCCAAATGCACAGTAATCTATAGCAGAAAAGTTGGGAAATTTGGGTGGGATGCATTTAAATGGATTAGACTCAATTTTGGTATCATTTTTTTCAAAATGTAGATCATTAGATTTAAAGGTATGACTGGTAGCCTTAACCTAATAAATTTTAATATAATGAAGATTTTTAAAGTAAAGTGACAGAATGTCTTCTTTGAAAACATATTTCTGACAGCAATCTGAGTTAACTTTGGCAATGATTTCTACTTTTATTATTTTAAGTTTTCGTTATAAGAGAATCCAGTAATTATCATAAAAGCTTTAGCAAAATTTTTCTTGTTTTACTAATATTTTAGGTTTTCTCCTCAAAGGAGGAATTAATTAATTTATCTTTTTATATTGCAATAAGATAAATATATACAAACACCAACAATTGTAGCAATACACTTTCATTTCAATCTGCTGAATAATTTTCATACAACAATTTGCACAGTCTTGGCCGAAAAACATATTTTGTTTTTAGACAATGAATTTATGACTTTTTTTTTTAAAATTATTATTAGCTTGAAATCAGATTTTATAATTTGTTTTACACTTTCTTTAGAGATGTATAAAGATTTTACAATAGTAGTTTGGGGCAAGGGGTACAGTTCCTACAAATATATTTGTATGTGTATTGAAAATGTATTTTAGATTATGATTCAATTAGTTTAGCTTTTTCCTCCAGGGTGACTAAAGAAATTTTGAGAACAGCAAAAATTAACAAGGAGGTTTAGTTTTCATTTTAGAATGGTTAAATCATTGTGAATATTCGTCACTAATGTTTTGGAGCGATAATTGATATGATAATTAAGCATCCATAAATGTGTTTTCAAATTTTGAATGTTGTATTGAAGTTCTGTAGTTTGGCTATGTTATTGGAGATTGTTATTAGAATTAATAAATATGTTGTTGAATTTTAACATTTTTGTGTTGGAGTTCTACTAATGTCGATTTATCTTCTAAAACAAGAATGCAGCTTTAGGTATAAGAGGTGTATATACCTTTGTTGAATTGCCCATTATTTTCAAAGCCAAATATAATTTTTGACATTTCTTCACTTTTTTAATAATTGTGTCATGTATTTTACACGTCGAAATATAAAACTTATTCAGAAATATTTTTCACATCTTTTTTTAATGGTCAAATAAAAATGTTTCTCTTTAGAAAAAGCAAAAATATAGTCTTCAATAGATAGTTTATTTTTAGTGAAATATCAAAGCAAAAAATAATTTTAATGGTTCAGATTAAACCCTATTTCAAACACATGTAATTCAAGTTGGGGTTTTTAAGTGTTTAAATTTAATTCAAGAAGAAAGTCAAAATAATCATAAGAATATCCAAACACCTTTTGTATCTGTTCATTTTTTTTTTTTTTTTTTTTTTTTTTTTTTTTTTTTTGAAGTAACAAAACTTACATAAAAATACATATCTGAAACTAATTTTTAAATAAAATTTAGTACACTTTTTAATTTGAAACCAATACATTTAAAGAGCAGTAAATATTTATGTAAAATGAGTTGTTCACCTTGCTAAGACAGAGCACTCAATATGCCAACCTGGTCTTCCTTTACACCAAGGAGATTCCCAATATGGTTCCTTTTCTTTTGCTACCTTCCAAAGTACAAAATCCCGCTTATCTTTCTTCAAAGGGTCACTGTTTATTTCAGTGTCTTCAGGCATTTCATTTACTACATCAGCGGATACTCCTTTTGCAACCTTGAAATAAACATTACCTGAAATTTTAAAACAAAAGGTAAAAATATGATATTTTACTCCAAAGAAAATAATTTATTAATTTAAAGCAGAAATGTATTGAAAGTGGTGCAAATCTGCTTGAAGCCTTCTGTCAGCTTGTTGGCAGCTTGACTGACTAAGAATTAATTCTAGATTGACTACATTATTCAGACAGCATTTTGAGAGATATGAAAATGAATCTGTCTCTCTAATGAATGTGACTCTGACTCTCTCTCTTCAGTTAGTTTCTACTACATTATTTATGCTATTGATATAATTGCATAGTAAAAGAAAACAGGAGAACTTATGCAATAAGAAATAAAGATATAAACATGTTATGAAAGTTGTAGTTTTAAAATTAATCTTATAAAATTGACCCTGATCAGAATCACTGAATAACAATTGTAACAATATTGAAAGCAATTTATTAACAAACAAATTGTAAAAATATTGAAAGAAAATACAGAAATTCAAATTTTCTACAGTTGATTAATTAATGACGAAGTTTGTGGTATACTAAATTTAATTGAAGAAAAGATTAAAATGAACAAATCTCATTGGATCAATAAATATAAATTAACAAGTATATTTCATCATAAATATTAAAAAATAAAAAAATTAGTAACTGTCCCTCAATTTATAAAAGGCCACTTACAAAAACAGAATTGATCAATAAAACATTTATTAAATCAATGTAATGTCACTCTTAAAAATAAAAATTCTTAGCTAATTTTTATTTTGTTCTTTACCATAAAATATTATAAGTAAAAGCAAAATAAATAATATATAGCAAATATTTTCATATTTTGTGGTAATACCATTGCACAGTAAAGATACAAAGCAATACAGAAGATAATGTTTTACATACATGATCAATGTGACACTTGTTCCCAAATTAAATTTTGGCAAAATAATTTAGATATCATTGAATTTTAAAAATTAATGAAATATAAGAAAACTACAAGAATGAAATGCATATATAAATTTACCTTCGTCTGTAACATAAGCAAAATCCTTTTCAATGAGTTTTTCACAAAAGGAAATAATAGGAGGTATATTTTCAGTGACACGGCTTATTGAGGATGGATGCATCACTCTCATGGTTGTCATGTCTTTGAAAAACTCTAATTCATATTTTCTGGAAACTTCTTGAATGCTTAAATTTGACTAGAAATAAAATTCACATATATAAAAAAATCATTTCATTAGCAATATTAGTTTTAAATTCAAATATTTTGAATGTTACCTCAAGGGATTTCTTGATAATTTTATCATCAATATCAGTAATTCCCATCACAAGGAGTACGTTGATGCCAAATATATTTTCCATTATTCTTCTAATAATATCAAATTTTACATAACAACTGTAAAAAAATAAAGTTTTTGAAAGTATATGTTTAATTTTATGTCAAAAGTAAAAAAAAAAAAAAAAACAGACCTCATCTTTAAAATCATCTTATATTAAAAAATTATTTTTTGCAATTTAAACTAATTTTAATTTAATAAATGAAGATTTTTACAAAATGAAAAACTTATTTAACTATGCATATGAAAAGAATTTTCAAATAATTTGTTATTAGACCAATTTAGATCAAAATCAAACATTGCTATTTTTCACTATAAATCAAAATTTTCATACTTTAATTTTCTACAAATGTTTACTAGATAAATGAAAAATTACTTCTGACATTATCAACAAATGTTTAATTTTTGCTATGAATAAATGAATTGATTTACTTATTTTAACCATGCAAGCTAAGATAATTTTGTAAAAAATGCCTAGTCACACAAAGTACAAAAACCTTTAAAAAATGAAAAATTAGGAATAACTAATGAAACTAGTGATATTTCTTTTATCAATATATGTGGCATATATTCTTATCTTATATATTTATTTTCAATAATCAATAAAATATTTATTTTTTTATTATTAAAAGGAAAAGTTTGATGAAATGCAAATTCTTTTAATCCATTATATTAGTAATTATAAACAATTGTAATTCATTGGTACCATTTTTTTTTTACAAATAAGATCATAAACTATAGTGTCATTAAGTTATTCAAGAGACTAAATACTTAATAAAACATAACACTTCAGAATTCGTATTAAAGATTTCAAATATATATCCCAAAAATATGCACTTAAAAAAGCAATATTAATGACTTCTTTTGAAATATAATTGATCAAAATTTCTTAAAATTTTTAATTCACAAGATGATTAGGAATAAAATACAGTTGCAATGTTTAAAATAAAAAGCATTATTCACTCTAAGAATAGTATGCAGTTTTTGCAAATTCAATAACTGGTTACATATTATTGAAAACTAAGGAGTTAATTTACAATTGTGTGAAAATAAAAGAAGAGCTTTTATTATATTCAAGTAAATTATAACATACAATTTTATTTAAATTTGATCTGAATAAGTAAATATTCAAAATTTCTTATTCAGTTTAGTAATAAATAATCAATTCTGAAAATGATAAATTATAAAAATATATCAGTTTTCCATAGTAATATTCTACATTAAAAATGAAATGTTCTACATTAAAAATGAAATGTGTCTACATTAAAAGATATGAAATTCCAAACAGGTTTTACTTTTTCATAAGGAAAAAAAATTGGTTATAACAAAAATAAATACAAAATAATCCTATATGAAAAATAAATAATAATAATACCAGGCATGCCCAATATGAGAGTCATCATACACAGTAGGTCCACACATATACCTATTTTTTTTAGAAAAAAAAAACATTTTAACAAAAATAACTAAATTTTTTTCATTTAAACATTTGCAATAAAAAAAAATTTATTTCAAATATAGTTTTGTAATCTTCATTGTTAAACATTATTTTAAGAATAAAAATTGCAATTAAATTACAATAAAAAAATTTATTCCCAATTAAAAATAATTCAAATTAAAATTTGTTTAATTTATATATAATTTTTAATTTTGTAGTAAAAGATTGTTATAAAAATAACTAAGTATTCTATTTTAATTCTTGTGATTGCATAACACAAAAATATATTTTAATGTAGAACTGAATTGGAATCAAATATTGATAAAAAAATTATACTCCAATTATACTGTTAGCATTTTTATTTTTTGGGAATACATTATTTTTGTAATTAATCAATTAGTAAGCAGCTGCATTCAAATACCAATTTTATATCAAATGCTTATACATAGCAATGTGATATTGAATATGAGTTAATGTAGAATTTCAATTGGATACTGAAATTTCAGAAATTTTCATATATGTTAAAAACTCTTGATATATTGATATCGATTTCAATTTAAAATTTTTGAAATTAAAAACAACAAAAAAAAGAATAAATAAACAAGATAATATTTTATACAAAATAAAATCTATTAAGAAAGATTGTTTCTTACCAAGTTGCTATCTTTTTATTTTTTAAAATTAAAGGAACTTTCTTCTTAGCAGATGAATTATATATTGTTATAGCAGTCTCAAAACCTTGTGGCACTTGAAACTTACCAAGAAAACTGCATTGTCGATTTGAATAAATGGTAGTAGTTAGACATGAGAGAAATGGCTGCATTTGTTTCAGTTTAAAATAACCAACATTACATCTTGAAAGCCACATATTTAACAGCTGGAGGAAAAAAAATTATATGTATAAATTATTAAATTTGTCATACTTATCTAAATATATGTATGGAATGTAAAAAAAATTATATATTTAAAGATAAAGATATATATATATATATATATTGAATAATCTATAATATATTTTAAAACAAAATAAAATTATTCGAAATATACAATGGAATTTTACAATAAGTGTAATTATTTATAAATACTGTTGAAGAAATGTGGAAATTTGTAAAAATCAACTTAAATTTTAAATATAAAAGTTTTATCGGCATTTTTAAATACCGGTAAAACGAAAAAAAAAGTATTTAGATGTAAATTAGTCATGCCTTAGTATTTACATAGTCAAGAATAAAAGCGATACATTTTCCGCCATAATTTTGACTTAAAAAAGACTATATTATTTTAAAAATATAAGCAATTAGTATTTTAATAACTTATTTTACTTCTTTATGTAAGATATTCAAAATTTAGGTTTGTAGTCTTAAAAAAAACTCAGAGGAAGATTTTACATAAAGTTGGTTAATAAAAAAGAAACATAAAACCTAGATCATTTTATATTATTCAAAAAGATTTATTACTATTTCTCTAGTTATAAATTTTGTCCAATTTAAAAACAAATATAAAACTGTGTTTACATATTTTTGATTGATTGATTGTTTCTTGATATGAAGTCGAACCTAAATTTTTTATTTCCTCTTGCATTAACTAATACGTTCAGCTATAACATTAAATTTAACGAATAACATTTCTATAAATATATTCAAATGTAATAATGTAAAATTTAGAAATACTAGAGAAATGCCCTTTCCTTAGAGTTTTATAATAAAAATTTGACAAATATAATAAAGATTTATTTATTAAATTTAATAATGGAAGACTAAGATTAGTAGGTAAAAATTTATTTCTGTATGATTTCAGAGGAAATTAATTAAAAATGTATAATATAATTCACAATTAAAAAATAGCATTTTATATCCGAGTGTCACACATTCTAAATTTAGAATCCATATTCTTGAATAACAATTTATAATGTAAAGTAAAATTAAAAAGTTATAACTATAGAGATTAAAAAGACATCGACTAAAATTATGAAATATTTCCCAAATTTATCTACAAATGCAACAGAAGCAGTAAACTTTTTTTTTATATATATATTCGCGTTTGAGTTTGAAACAAAGATTACTTGGCTGATATTTTCCAGCAGCAAGCAATCCAAAATCATTTCTATAAAGCTTCCATATATTTAGTGCAGTGCTGCCATCTACTATTATAAATAACAGAAAATAACGTATTATAAACTAAATGACACAAATAGTATCCATTAAGAATTTTAGAGAACTACTGGTCTAAAATAAAAGCTTTCAAATAACTTGCAATTTCTCTTTGTAATAGTTAATTCCAAGAATATTCGAAGTCCTTAAAATAATACTCGTCTTTTAATAAATTCAAATTTATTACAATTTAAATTTATAATCATAATTATTTTATATTGTTTTATCTCACAATTTAACTATAATTATTTTTTGAAGTGATTGTGAATCCTTTTTTGTAACATTTTTTTGCTTACAAGTTCATTATGAAAATATACTCGAAAATTTTATATGTATTATTGAATTATTTTTATAATTATATGCAGATATAATATTCTAATATAAAATTTAATTGTTTCTTCATTAACGAGAAATTAGAAGTGGCTTCAAACAACAATGGCAAATAAACGTTTAATAGCACAAAATAAACAAAATTCACCGTTTAATTGTGAATGTCGTTTACTTTCATAGATATTGCTTTCGAAATAGAAATGAAAAATAAGACGATAAAGTAATTAATTTACAGTGAAAAATCAACTAATATGTTTTTAAAATTTAAGGTGATTAAGGTTGGAAAAAAAAAGAATAAGATTACACCAAGAAAATGTGTCACTTTTTAAGCGGAAGTTACACTAACGACTATACATTCGAAAATAAGAAATGCTTTTTCTCTCGATATTTTTCACACCAAAGTTTAAAACTTTCTGACTACCGCAGTACTAAATTAGGTTTCTTTTTCATTATAAAAACAATTTTCTGAATTTTTTACTTTCGTATTCAAGTTAGATAAGTTTGTTCGGTGTATTGGAAAGTCGATCTGTAGAATAGGTTTCTGATTTATTAGTTGACGTAATGCTTTGGCTGAAGTCAGCTTTAATGAGATAGAAGTGCTAATTAGTACCAAATTTAAAAAAAAAAAAAGTATGTTAAAAATAATCATTGAAGGATTTATATTAGTATATTGACTTCATTTTAAATTTAAAAATTATATATAATTGCATTTTCATTAAATATTTAAAGACTTTAAGAAGAATTTATTTTGTCATTCAGTTTGGTAGCATGTGATGCATGTATGTACACTCAAGAGCCAAAACATTATGACCACCCCTACATTTTTTGCAATGAACTCGCCTGGATGACGTGGAAGGCAAGTGATCAGGGGGAAGTGGTATTTAACTGCTGCTGGAGAGTCTGAAGAATCATTCTTTCACTTACTTCTGTGTGTGATGGGAAAGGCTGCGGATCTAAGCGACTTTGATAGAGGGCAGATTGTAATGGCTCGAGGCTCGGAACAATTCCGCAACTGCACGACTCGTGGGTTGTTCGCGATCTACAGTTGTTAGTACTTATGCAAAGTGGATGAATGACGGTGAAACCAGCGGTAGACGACATGGTGTTGGACGTCCATACGCTATCAAAGAAAAAGGTCGTCGGAGACTGTCTCGCATGGTGAAGCAAAACCGGAGCCAGACAGTGGCTCAGCTGACATCCCAATACAATGCAGGGCCCGTAGAATAGTATCGGAGCACACTGTTCAGCGGACACTGTTGGATATGGGGCTACGCAGCAAACGTCCCACTCGTGTGCCTTTGCTGACCAAGCGTCATCGCCAACTGCGCCTGCGCTGGGCCCGGAACATCGTGACTGGTCCATGGATCAGTGGGAGAGAGTTGTCTGGTCAGATGAATCACGGTTTGTAATTCATCACGCCGATGGCCGTGTCAGGATACGCCGTCTTCCAGGCGAACAGTTGCTCCCTCAATGTACAGTAGGTCATACACAGGCCGGTGGTGGGCGGTATTATGCTTTTGGGGACATTCTCTTGGGCGTCTCTGGGACCCGTGGTTGTGGTAGAGCAGACCATGAATGCTACAGGGTATCTGAACATCATTGCGGACCAGTTGCACCCTTATATGGCTTCTGTGTTTCCAGCTGGAAATGGAATGTTCCAACAGGACAACGTTCCTTGTCACAAGGCTAAAATTATGTTGGATTGGTTCCAGGAACATGATGCTGAATTCCAGTTAATGTCCTAACTCCCCGGATTTCAATCCGATAGAACACATTTGGGATGTCCTGGGACGGCAGCTGAGAGTTCAAAGACCACCAATTCGCAATATCTCGGATTTGCGTGACCGTTGCTTAAACATCTGGTACAATCTGTCTCCGGCCATCTACCAAGGACCTGTGGCATCCATGCCAAGGCGGGTTGAAGCTGTGTTGCGCGCCAAAAAGTGGGCCAACTCGTTATTGACAGGTGGTCATAATGTTTTAGCTCATGAGTGTATATGTTGCGTGTTAATATGGCGTTTGTAGAGATGATCAAAGGTAGTACCTGAGTAAAAGACGAGGTCAAAATATGGAATTTGTTGACATTTTCCTTTTTGGTTTTGTTAATGAACATTATTTAAGAGTCTCAAACAAAAGGAAAACAAGTAGATCACCAATAAAATTAAATGATGCATACAATATTTTACAATTAAAAAATATCAAACAAGATCACTGCATATAGAACTACATCTATATCACGCCGTTCGCCCCATAAAAGGACAAAAGCTCTTCTTGGGGGAAAAACACTGGTAATCTCCAGAATTGTGACGTCAGCTGACGATATAAGAACGTCACTATATTAATCGTTGCTATAGGAACGCCGTTACGCAGCTGTCACTGCAATAATAGAAATTTTGAAGCTAACTACTAAAACTATTACAATAATTATTTAAAAACGATATCAAACCATTTTGACTATTCACAAATTGTATATTGATTTAAATTTTGAATGTATCTAATAAAATTGAAAGAAAAATGTATTGTCATATTTCGTATATAGATCCTATATATACTACCCTATTTAAAGTTTTCTCATAATAAATTGATTATATTTTAAATACGATGTATTTGTACATTTAGGCCAACTTTCCAACCAGTGAAGTTTATTGACAACTTAATAATAGGCCATCAGTATGGTAAGTCATCGGTCTTAAAAACTAAATTCCCATAGATCATTAGTTCAACATACTAACCAGTCCGCACCAGCTAAATTAAAATTCCAAAGCATGCTTAATTTTATTTTTACTTTGGATTTTCTTTTTAAAAATATTTTATATATTAAAATGTAAATTTGCTTTTTAGTATAAAATTAATCATTAATAATTAATTATAAAAAAAATATTGATGCTTACAAATAAACATTATATTTTTTATTAATTTATTTATTTATGTTATTTTTAGACAGAACTGGAGAAGCATGACGGATAACTTGCTTTACAAACAGTGGGAACTCAGTTCGAATCACGACAGATTCAGAACCACAAGTTTCCTTAACTATACAAGTTAGGTTTGTCGCTCTGAGGTCCTTTTGTGCGCACTTTGGGTTAAACAGACCGGGACCTACAGTTGAGCGGGGATTCCGAACCACTAACAAACATTTCATATCACCGCCAGGATTCAAATCTGAAGCCTGTGATACCAAATGCCAGAGGCCGATAAGTATACAAGGGATGGATACAATAAATCCAAGCTGGAATGTTCTTCAGTTTGATTCTCAGAAGAGGATGTGAACATTTCAGATGGTACAGAGGGGGTGCCCTTTTCAAAGGTTTTTTTTCTTTCTAATGCAGCTGACACTTAGACAGCTTGGTCTTGGAATGCCTTAAGGCAAGCGCTGCACAGGCGTTACTCACTTTGAATTACCCAGGGGGCGCGTGTAACTTGAAGATAAGTCAAGGACGCGGAGTAACAATGCCCGCGCAACTCTCTACGATCATATTAGACCGGGACCTACGGTTTAAAGTGGATTCCGAACCACTACAAACATCCATGACACCGCCGGGACTCGAACCCGAAACCTGTGGTACCGAGGGCCAGATCTCTAGCCACTCGGCCATTCAGGCCCCCTTTTCAAAGTGTGATGAAAAACAAATTCCAGAAGAAGAATCCAGTTAATATGAGTTTCAGAACTAGTAGTAGAAGTGGATCCGGAGAATGGAATGATGAGAATTAAATCCTCGAGAATAGTGTAAGTAGAAGGAAGTTGTTGATAAATTGCGTCGAGCCATTAAATTGTGAAAAAGCCCTTGGGAGTATAGATGCTGACTATTGAAAAAGTTTTTATGTGGAATATGTTGTGTAATGACTTGAATTTCATTGTCTGAATGAGGAAAATTAAAAACACTGGCAAGATTAAAAACACTGCTACGAATACTGGAATCGACTGAAATTAAAAACCCCTCCTCTTCGTGTATCATCTGAGAGATCAGTTCTATAAATTAGTTTGCCAGGTAAGCGAAACTAATAATCGGAATTAAAGAAGGTTTCTTGTATTGCGAAAACTGACACGGACGAAAAAAAAAAAATCGGAAAAGATCATTTGGCTGGGATACTGTAGGCATGCCATTGTAACATTTTAAACCTTGTATTGACCATAAAAAGAAAAGTTTATAAAAATTGAAAAAAAAAATTAATGAATAAAAAAAGTCACTCTTTTTAATGTATCAAATCAATCACTTATTTATTGCTCTGGATTGATAGTCATGTCAAATGAGAGGTAGAGAAAGATAAAGACTGATTATCCTGTTATGTTAATTTTGTCACTGAGCTATCGAAATCGTGCAAAACTTCTTATAAGACTGTACCCAGTTTTTTTTTTTTTTTTTTTTTTTAAATCTTTAAAAAGAGTTTACCATCGTAATGAGATATAATCTCCGAGCTTCAATAAAAGAAAGTCTATTGAGAGTTTTAAATTTTAGAAAATTTTCCTCGGCTTTACGTTTAAAACATTTGAGATCAGAGGCATTGTGTGCCCCACTGCAATTGACATATTTGGGAACTTGGGCTGAGCATGATTCCATAGAATGTTGCGTAGTATTCGCAGGCAACTGAATGCTTACAATTTGCAGATGTATGAGTATATGAATGACTTTTTTTTTTTTTTTTTGCACTGACAGGATTTATCGTAAAACAGAGTAATTTTTGTTGTTTTAGTCATAAGCTGACATAACCTGGCAAGATTCTTCCAAAAATTGTGATTAATATGGGTGATGAAAGAGTAGGCGTTGCCGTTTTTTCCTACAAAACGCAGAAGTTCTTCGGTGGTTTGGTTTATCGCTTTACGGTCATTTTTTTGTGCACTTTAGGCTAATTATACCGCGACCTATAGTTTATTAGTTATAACCGGACTATTTAGCTTAAAATGATCGTAGAGCAACAAACCAAACCAGCCCTATGGTGGACCAAGCCGTTGCTGAAGCCTGTAGATTTACAGCCACCCTGTAGATTTTATGGATAGTGAAAGATTTCACAACACTTAAATTTAGAAGCAAATCTTTTTTGATGCAAGAGCCCCATGGTGGCGAAGGCCGTCTGCCTACTAGTAGATTTCGAGACAGATGTTTCCCTTTTATGGGATAAGGTTGTCAGCTCTACGCTCAACGCTCTACAGTCATAGTAGACCTTGGAGTCTGAATGGTTGAGTGTCGAACGCTGTGGCGCGCGGTGCCACAGGTTTCGGGTTCGAGTTCCGGCGGTGCCATGGATATTTGTAGTGGTTCAGAATCCAGTTTAAGCAGTAGGTCCCGGTGTAATATGATTGTAGAGCTTCACAGGGAGTCGTTAGACTTCTCACCCACATCATTCCCAAACTGTATTAGGACGATTCAGTCCCTAGGCACAGTGATGTGGTGTGATGATGTAGTAGTAGTAGTAGTAGTAGTCATATCAGACCAGACACAGTCGGACTTCTCACAAGATTCCCAAACTGTACAGGGGCGATTCAGCTGTAGGCACAGTGATGGGTGTGGTTAGTAGTAGTAGTCATATCAGGGACATTCGGTTTAAAGTGGATTCCGAACCACTAATAAACATCCATGCCACCGAAAGGATTCGAAGCTGAAGTCTGTTGTATCAAAGGCCAGAACGCTAGTCAATTGGCCATCAGGCAGCTGTTTGTCAAATTCCATTGCAAGGTCTGTGACTGATATATCTGTCAGAAATCTGTGATGTAGGTATCTGATGGAAATCTTTTCAGGATAATGAGAAGCTTTGATTGGAAAGCTCATAATCCCTTTTATATTTGCCAGTTCTCTGGTGATATCGAAATGAGTAGTGGATAATATTTTGCTTGCCTTGTCTAGTCATGCGCATATGGTTAATATGCTTCAAAGTAGTAACTTTTGACGCTATGTTATATTTGAGTATTCCTGGATGCGTTTTCGTTATTGTGCCATTTGGAACTTCAAATGCAATGAGAAAGCTGCGATGGCCATGTTAATATGCAATTTGTAAAATAGTAAGGAAGTTACAATGAGATATGAAATTAAGGTCTGCGTTGGAAGTGTGGATGTTGGAGACGTAATCCATAAGATTAGGGGTTTGTATTACTGTCTGCCATACAAAACTCTAAACAATCCCACTCAAGGTGTAGGGTCCTCTTGAATTATATGAATTTACTAATGAAAACATATAATTATGAATAAAAATATAAAATAAATACAAATACAGGAAGTACCTGAAGTGAAAACTAAATTAAAAGAAGTAAAAGTGATACAACTAGGGAAACTTGACCCAAAATCAAATGGACTGGGATAAGCACAACTCTCAACCTCATTTTCCGTTTTTCTCTTTAAAATGTCAAACACAGAAGGCACTGCATATTATGAATAAAAATTAATTCAAAAATGTAATTCAAAAAAGAAAACAGATGCCTGTCAAAATTACATGCAAATTAAAAAAGTCCAACATATGCCCCACCTCGTATATCATTTACCACTATTGTTATTAGACGAGAGGTAGTGCTATATCGTGAGATTTTGATTTACACATTTTATAAATGCTACTTTTTTAATGCGGTCCCTTTTAACAGCATAAAAAAAAAAAAATTATTTTTAAATGTGTTTCAAATAATATATTTTATATAGCTACTTATGAAATTTCAAGATATTTTTTTTTTATACGATTTCTTTCATGTGGTCCTTATCCCCGCTCAAAAGCAAGTTTGATTGTACAAGTTACAGCAATACCATTTACATTTAATGCAATGTTGAACAGTTCTGAATGAGATTTTCTAGTTGTTCATATTTAAATTTGGGCTTGAATGGCCGAGTGTCTAACGTTCTGGTGCTCGGTGCTACAGTATCCGGGTTCGAGTCCCGGCGGTGCCATGAATATTTGTAGTGATTCGGAATACACTTTAAGGTGTAGGACCCGGTCTCATATGACTGTAGAGGGTCACGGAGCCAAGTCAGATTTCTACCTACGGGTGCTCCAGCACAATAGAAGTTGCTCCCTTTCCCTACAACCATGTGTCCATACGGGTTCGTGGGCTTGGTCTAGATGTCTACCAAGTGGAATAAGAAACAGCAACAATAATATTTAAATGTGTGGGAAACGTTTAGCAGAAATTTCTTTTTATGAACTTGAAATTCATATTTATTTGACATATCCGTAGACGTGAAATTTAAAAAGATAAGAAAATTATGAAAATACAAAAATAATTCCGAGATTTACAAGCTACTAAACGCAAATTATAAACGAATAAACAATCAAAGACAAACGGATGTGGTTAAATGGAAAGCACGAGAAAATTTAGAACCATGGCGATGTTTTATTTCTGACTTCCGCATTTAAAATTATTCTAAATGTAAAAGGCAGCCAAATAAACACGTTATTTATTGTTAGCATTATGGCATTCGAATTTGATAAAAAAAAAAAAAAATAAGATTTCATCAATAAAAAATCTGACAAATTGGAAACTGGAAAATTCATAATAAATAAGTGAATAATATTAAATCATTTTTTGAATGCATTATTTAAAACTTCTTTTTTATTATAAACCTGAATTGTATATGTATACATACAATTCAGGAAGTATAAAATATTCGTATTATCAGTATATTCTTGTAGTATTACTACTACATCAACACACCACATCACTGTAACTAGAGCTGAGTTGTTCCTGTACAGTTAGGGAATGATGTAGGTGAGAAGTCTGACTGGGTTCCGTGATGCTCTTACAATCATATGAGAACGGGACCTATGGCTTAAAGAGGGATTCCAAACTACTACAAACATCCATGGTACCGCCTGGACGCGAACTCGAAAAACTGTGGCACCGAGCGCTAGACACTCAACCATTCAGTCCTCATATTCCTGCTGTATATATTCCTGTATTCTGGGACATAAAATGTCCCAGAACACAGGAGTAAGACCAACCATGAATGATTCTCAGGGATTGAGAGACCTGATGACCGATTGGTTAGCGCTCTGGCCTTCGGTATCACAGACTTCAGGCTCAAATCCTGGCTGTTGCATGGATGTTTGTTAACGGTCCGGAATCCCCGTTAAACTGTAGGTCCCGGTCTAATTAGCCTAAAATGTGCACAAAATGACCGTAGAGCGGCAAACCGAACCAAATCTCGAAATTTGAATATAGGTTACAATTGTCCACCCATCAGAGTCTTAGATATTTCCTAAACTGTTTAGATCTGACTGAACTGGCTGGCAGTTTAGTTTCGTTCTAAAAATTTGGCCAGTCCATCCGGCAAATATCATAACTATCTTGAAGTTCATTGACCAGATGATCCATGTGTGGACTTGTGTTGCTATACATCAAAATAAAATCTGATTCATTAATTACTGGACCAGAGTCGTAGAATATTAATACGATATCAAAATCGGTTAATTAATGCTATGTCCTTTCTTACAATTATACAGCTTCTACAACATGAATTCATATTGAAAATTAGACAGTTTATGAGTCTCTGAAGAAATTGATCTTGCTCCCAAAGCAACGCTAAGTTTGGTTTGGTTTGGTTTGTCGCTGTACGATCATTTTACATTTTAGGCTAATTACACTGGAACCTACAGTTTAATGTGGATTCCGAACCACTAACAAACATCCATGCCACCTCTGGATTCAGCAACGCTAGGAATAGTTTGGTTTGGTTTGTTGCTCTACGGTCAGTTTTTTTTTTTTCACACTTTAGGCTAATTAGACAGCGGCCTGCAGTTTAATGTGGATTCCGAACCACTAACAAACACCCATGCCACCCCAGGATTCGAACATGAAAGCCTGTGGAACGAAAGGCCAGAGCACACATTAGAAGTAGGGATCAGCCATGGGTGATATCTGAGACATATAACAATTGCAAAAGATAGATCTTGCATCCAGACTACTACACGAGATTTTTCAGTTTACAATAAAAAACATTGAGTAAAATAATTTTCTAATATTTAGACGTTTATTTACTTATTAAACTTAAGTTGGATACTTATCCTCTGATTTTAATCTTTCTTTAAAATCAAATCTTTCAAAAAAATTATCAGTTATATATAAGTAAAATGAAGAGAAAAAAAAAAAAAGATCCGTGGAAACGCGGTCATTTACCATAAAAGAATGACGTAATCTTTTGTTATGCTTTGATAGTTAAAGATATTACTTTAAACAAAGTATACAATAACTTCAACGAAAAGAGGTCTTTAATTTACAAAATAAAACATAAATATCTTTCTTCCAAAGCAAAAAAAAAAAAAAAAAATTATGCTTTATCACCACAAGAAAAAAAAAAGTATCCAAGCCTCTCTTTCTGCAGTATTTTACCACAATATCTCATGCGGGATGAAAAACAAAATGACAACATCAAGGTGAAAGAGATCTCTTGAGTGTGAGAACTGTCAGATCTAAAGAGAGAGGACCGATTAGAGAAAGGGAACATTGCACTTTACGGTTGTTTAACATGGTGCCGCTCCATAAATGCGTCCGTTGTTCAGTTCGATAGTTTCTGATAATGAAGCCAGATAAGACGCGTGAAAATGATGCATTGAAGGAAGGGATCAAAGGGGGAAAATTGGAAAAGTAAATTTTACTCACACAATCGGAAGTAAACATCCTTGATGCCCACGGGACAAGGAGAATCGATTGAACTGTGATGCTTACAAAATAGCACCTTTTCATTAAAGGTAATTAGCTTATAAATCTTTTTCATTGTCATAAAAATTTTATGCTTTTATACCTAATTTATATAACATAGAGTATTCCAATCTCTTATTTCAGACTTTACATGGATAACGTTAATTGTGATCAAATTGGATTCAAAGTCAGTGAAATTATGAGGTAAGTTTGCTTTCTTGAATACATTTTTTCGGAAGTAATATATCATATTGTAAATTTGTATACAGATATATAAGTTATAATAATTTCAAACTGTTATATATAACAATATTTAACAATGCATAACAATATTTGACAATTCATAACAATGCTGTCTGTTATATATAACGATATTTAACAATGTATGAGCAATATTTTCTGTTATATATATTTAACAATTTATAAAAATATTTGCTATATATAACAATATTTATCAGATAAACTGGCATCAAAATTTTCGGTCTATTTTTGTGACATTTCATAGGTTTAATAATTAGAAAATTCAAAAATTGATTTGTTTTTATTAAAAATTTGTAAAAAAAAAAAAAAAACAACTAAAGCATCAAGTAAAAAATTGATTTCAATTAAAAATTTCGGGCAATTGATTGTGGATACACAATATATTTTTATAAAGTGTATATTGAAGGCTTAGTATAAATAATGTAAAACATGTGGTATATTGAAATTTTTGGTCTTGATATTTTCAGCTCTCTAATCTAATTTTTAAAAATTAAAAATCTCTAATTTTTAGCTCTCTTTATAAACCCTTTATACTGGAAGTAGAAAAAAATTGCAAATACCGGTGGACTAGGGTATCAGAACCTTCTAATTAAATTTAAGGGAATGAAGAAGCGGAAATAAGGGGAACATCCCTGTTTTAAAGTAGACTTTATGTAGGTTGTAGCATATATGTACGTGCCAAATGTGAAAGCTCCAAGTTAAAAATTGTGAATTTGTATTTCAGACAATTGAACAAATTTTAAAATTTATTGATTAGATCTATTAAAGTTCATTTTACAAAATGTTAAAGATTTGTAAACGAGTTTACGTTCGTAATAATTTTTAGATTTTCAAGAAAATTCTAAATAACCTTTCACACAAAATATATTAAGTCTTGCACCTGTCATTAATGCAGCTTAGAAGCAAAAGTGTAAATTGACGTTAAAAATGCTTATTTTAGAGTGTTTTTCATGTCGTTTGCCTAAAAACTTCAGAAAAATTCAGTTAAATCTGTCTTTATGCCCTCCTTTTTTTGTGGGGTATAAAAAAAGTTCCATTAAATGCATATTATGAATAAAAATTAATTAAAAAATCTAATTCAAAAGGAAAACAACAGATGGCTGTCAAAATAACATGGAAATTAAAAAGAAATTCAACACATGGCCCTCTAGATGTTGTATTATCCCCTTAAAGAATGTTACTAGATGCGAGGTAGCGTTACATTGTGAGGGTTTGGTTTACATATTTTCTATGCGGGACTTTTTATGTGGTCCTTATTTATCACATACAATTTTTTAAAGATTTGCAAATAATGTATTTTACAATGATTTCTTATGAAGTTTCATGATGTTCTTTTATGTAATATCTTTTATGCGCTACACCTATCACCGTACAAAAACAAGTTTGACTGTAGTCTAGTAAAAAAGAAAAAAAAACATATATTATTAGGTAAATGGTTAGAATTATTCTTGCATTAAAATAGTTTGCAAAAATCAAAGCGTAAGAATCAATTTTAAATCGTCGTTGTTGTTGCTGTTGTTGTTGTTTCTTATCCCACTTGGCTGGCCAAGCCCACGACCCATACGTACTCATGATTGAAGGGGAAGGAAGCAGCTTCTGTTGTGATGGAGCACCCGTAGGTAGAAGTCTGACTTTGGCTCCGTGACGCTCTTTACAGTCAAGGAGACCCTGACCTACGGCTTAAAGTGGATTCCGAACCACTACAAACATCCATGGCACCGCCGGGATTCGAACCCGAAACCTGTGGCACCGAGCGCCAGAACACTCACGGCCATTCGGGTCCCAAATTTGTGAATGCCAACGGCACGCGGTGTTCCCAGGTAGTCACCCACCCAAGTACTGACCGCGCCCAATGATGCTTGACTTCGGTGATCTAACGAGAACCGGTATATTCAGTATGGTATCGCCGGATGGATCGTAAAATAATAAAGCAGTAATTAGCAGATGCCGGCTACTCTCAGCGTATTTCAATTATAACATACTTTAAAAAAAGTGATAGGCATTTTTGAAAATTTTCTTTGATTTTGGTTAAAGTTATACAAAACGGGATCCAACTTAAGTTTAAGAAAAAAGTAAACATTTAAATATTAGAAAATATTTTATTCATTCATTTTTTTTTTTTTTTCATGTTGAGAGTTAGAAGATCAGAACCTTTATCAATTACATGCTAACATAAATGCAGGGTCTTTATTTACCTATTTGTTTTTAATTTTTACAATATTTATCGCCAAATAATAATCCATTATATAATTGCACTAATCAAAATAGATGTGCTTATTGTTAAATAATACAATAAAATGCGCAAGCCTATTTGGATTAATATATATTTGTGAACAAACATTATTAAGCTAGAAAATACCTATATTAAAAAAATATATAAAGACTAATCACGCACTAAAATGCTTATTAAATTAATTTAATTTACACAATTATTTTTATTATATTGCATTGTTTATTTTATTATATGTAGAGAAATGATACAAAAATTTTGGGGATTTTTTTGCTCGTGGTGTCCGTGGTCAAGTTACACTGAGCATATGTATCCCGCCGGCTACACAAGTTTGCGCATTTTTGACTTACAGTAATAAATAGTTTAATTTATAATTATTTTTATATCCTCCATTCCTATCTATTTTCTATATAATGGATGCCTATATGTATATTTCGTGAGTTAATAAATATCATTTACTGCTAAAGTCATAAAACCTACTGCAAAAACTGTCTGTTAAATGTAACAGAAAAGTCATTAGACAATACATTTTGTTTTTGTTGTTCTATTGTACACGTGTTTCATGTACATGCCAAAATTTCACCAATGGGTAAATGAGGGAGGACTTTTAGAGATAATTGCTTAGCATTTGCGTATCGTATAGAAGAAATTATCAATGCGAAAGCTTTTACGCATATTGTCACATTCCATCGAGTCTTCTCGTTTGCTTTCAGAAACGAGAAGATAAAAACGAAACTAGTGTCTGCAATGGATGCCCCAGCCAGTTTGAATCTAAGCCCTCATGCATGCAAGTTAACACTTCGGCGCAGGTTCGGTTTGTCGCTTTGTCATTTTATGCACATTTTAGGCTAATTAGACCGAGACCTAATGTTTAACGTGGGTTCCGAACAACTAACAAACATCCATGCTACATCCAGGATTCGAACCTGAAAACCTGTGGTACCATAGGCCAGAGCGCTAGTCAAATGGCCATCAGTCAACTCCGCCACTGGGCTAGGAGTTGAATGAAAATTTAGAAAATAAATAATCATTTAACATACAAATTTTAATATTTTATATGTATTCTTATAACGATATTTTAATTAAATGTGATAATATACTTAAGTCATCATTTTTAACTAAGGAGCTTTGTTCCAAATTTAAGTATGTTTCATCAAATGGAATTGGTATTTAATATCAGCTTACAGTAAAAAGAAGTTTTTGTTCCTTTGACAAGATATGACCTGATTTTAGGACAGTGCAATTACATTATTTGTTTTAATAAGACATTTTTCATCTGCTTAAATAAATATGCTTCTTAAGAATTATTTATCAAATTATGAAACTATTATTTATATTCACTTTGAAACCAATTACAGCTGTCCTAAATTATGTGACCCATTACTGGATAACGTTGGTAACAGCCTGCAACATTTTTTTTTTTTTTTTTTGCATCATAACAAAGTGTTTTGATTTTTAAAAATTAGTTTTTAAATTCCTTTTAAAATTAGTACATTTGAATGAACTAATTTATGTTTTAACACAAAATGCATTTTGTACAGAATGTCACTTTTTAATTTACTGAATAGAGCAAAGGAAACGAATTTTTATAGTTTAAATAATAATTTAAATATTTCAAAGAATTTGATGAATTAGTGTAAAGGAATATATATTCTTTAACAAGTGTATAATAACAACCTGTCGGTTAAATGTGATAGTAGATAAGCAGTATCGTGGATAATTATACTACATGCAATTAGTGTTTTGTGCTAATGAGAACAGCATGTCACAAATCTGACAGCAGATAATCAGTGTCATGGATAATGATACATGAAATTAGCGATGGTCTGTTCGACCTTCACAAGACGAAACAATTACAGATGAAATATGGACTACTTCATAAGTTGCTGCATTGTGATTGGTGATAGACATGGACTGAGAAAGTGCCCACTCCCAATGAGAAGTGAGGGGGAGCTTACCCCCTTATATATACAGAACGTTACACTATAGAAGTTACACTATGTTTTAGATATGAGTACTTGACATCATTTATCTTATTAATTACAATGGCGAGCCATTGGGTGACTGAAGCTGGCAAGATACCATTTTTATGTAGGAAGATGGTTGAATTTGAACTCTTCTGCCTAATTCAGAACATGATTGTATTTATAAGAACATATTCTGCTTATAGGAGGCATAGAAGGAAAACTCTGCAAGTGCAGTTTACAGTTAGCTGTTATTTGCAGCTACTTGTAAAGAGATACAGAACCGCTGCACCCACCTATTTCAGATCTCTTGTAGCAGCCTTGAATGATTGGTACACAACTCAACTGTGTGCAGACTTTATGAAGGGGATTGTATGCAAACCTGCCAGCATTATGGGTATGCCTTAACACTGTTACCGAAATAAAAAGATTTAATTGCACACGTATTAATTAGAGTGCAAGCCAATGAGGTCCGTACTCTTTATTGAATTCCAGATTTAGCTTCCATAGTGACTCTAAAGGATTATTGGTTTGATGGGAACTTATTTTCATCTTAGACATATCCATGAAAAAAAAAGATTTGGTGGATCTAGTGTATGTGTGTTGGCAGGCATCTCTTTGGATGGCTGTACTAGTCTGTATATTGTCCCAGCACTGTTGCTCATTTATCCTGATCCAATTGTTGCGCCTTCTTCCAACTCCAGTTTCATCTTGATCTAATTGTTGCTCCATCTTCCAACTCCAATTCCTTCTTGATCTAATTGTTGCTCCATCTACCAATTCCATCTTGATACAATTGTTGCTCCATCTTCCAATTCCACCTTGATACAATTGTTGCTCCATCTTCCAACTCAATTCCATCTTGATCCAATTGTTGCTCCATCCTCCAACTCAATTTTATCTTCATCCAATTGTTGCTGCTCATTTATCTTGATCCAATTGTTTGTCCTGATGTTGGTGCAGTTAGTGATTCTTTATCGTACAAGATGATACTGTTAGGCAACACAGACTTCGGTTGCTGGAGAATTACCTTCGTGAGAAGATTATTGTGCCTATGGGTTGATCAGCACGTTTTCCGCAATGATATTTAGCATTTTTGGATGTTCAAAAGACATATTACAAACCTTTACTCTGGTTTTTTCAACCTATCAGATTAAAAAAACCTATCAGATACATGTCTTCAAACTACCTTGACAATGTGCTTTTTTGCTGCCAATTAAATTAATAAACATCATCCCTTTGAGCATCGTTTTCTGGCCTGCATAGTTATTAAAGGTAGTCTTACATTATATTGAAGCTAATCATACATTGAAGTTGCATATGTTTTTATTATTATTACTATATATTTCCATTATGTGTGCTTAAGACGGAAAGTAAGACTAATTTTTTTTTTTGTGATTAATTTGAGAAGCACGATTTTATTAATGTTTTTTGCCACATTTCACAATCACAATTTTCCTCATTTTTTTTAACATTCAGAAATTAGTATAATTTAATGAAACGAAATTCAATTCTACTTTAATGGAATCTAATTATTTCCACTTTTGAATTTTTTAATAATTGATTATAGATCACGGCAAAATGTTTTCAATGTGTCTTTTTTATTTTGTAATTTTTACTTTAACAATATTTCATTTTTTTTTTTTAAATTTAGACATGAAGAATTATTTTTATAATATCTCTTGTAGTGATCAGATTTTTATAAAGTAGAATGATGACGCCAAAAGGTCTTTGTATTACATTGAAAAAATGTAGTCTTATGCAATTTGTGATCCGTAAGTTATTAGTAATTTTATTTATTGTTATTTATTCTTCCACACCAAACAGATGCATTTTAAGTATACCAAAACAATTAATTTCAATGCTGCGACTTTTAAATTAATAAAACAATATCTTTATATTATGATATAAACTTCTAATGTCAATTTAATAGCCAAATATTACTAGTAATATTATTCTAGTAAAAATGTATCTCTTGCTGTAAGGATTTTTCTCAATTACTGCCCAATGAATCGTACATTGTTTGTTATTTTCAAAGGATAGATACTTTAACCTAAAGCGTTTCACGATTAGAATTTTTACAACTACGTAACAGATTGAACTTTAAACAAGATGGATAAAGAGAGGTCTGCCACAGTGCACCTATATTTTCCAAGGAAACTTAGAGCAAATACTCTCAAGGGTGGAGGTATTGTTTTTGTATCATCCATCCCTCTTCTTAGAGGCATCTCAGTTTTAGATAGGTTTGTCGCTCTACGATCATTTTGTGCACACTTTAGTCTAATTAAAACCGGGACCTTCAGTTTAAAAATTATTCCGAACCGCTAACAAATATTTGATTCGAACCTGAAGCCTGCGGTACCAAAGGCCAGAGAAATAGCCAATTGGCCCTCAGGCCGCCAGTCTTATAGGAAATGTTTGATTCGGCCTATTTTGTCGAGTTTCGAACTTACGATGCACCAAAGTAGTTCCTGGTCACTATAGATCTAAGTAATAGTAAAAAATTATGAATCATGAATAGATCAATTGAGGCACAATTTACTTTGTTTCAAAATAATAAAAGATTATTTAAAAATAATATTTATAATATAAAAATAATTTAATAAATGCCATGATTTGTTAATATTATAGCTGAAGGAGATTTTTACTAAGCAATACAAGAAGTATAAAATATTGTAAAGAAGTATACAATTGTATTTGGTTGTATTCTATACATTTATTATTGCCATAAAATTAAATCTTAAGGTCACGAAAAATAATACATTTGACATTGTCTTAAAAATCTTTAAAAACTACTTGAACTATGGTTATCAAACATTTCCAAAATTTCGAATATGTTTATTGGGGAAATATAGTCGAAAATACATTTATGAACACATAAAGAAGGTCGTCGGAGAGGAAACTTTAGACAATATTTAATTTTGAATCATTATAAGATTACACGAAATTGCATCTTTTGACAAATTATAATGTTTCGTGAATTTTCATCCAAAAACTTGCATGCTTATCTAACCAGGTAGTATTAAAAAATTTTAAATTTAGCATAGTAAATTATCATTTATATTGTGTGACTCTAATATTTCTCATATGAGGATTAAATAATTTCAAACTGCCTGAATCGCATTAAATATCATTAAAGCAGATGTGATAAAAGTACGGAAGAACCGAGGTGCAGTGACAAAATCTCCTTTCGGTTGCGTAGGTTCAAAAGTAGATAATGACAATGATTAGCAGCCATCAGATTGGTCTGCCTCCCTTTATCAAAGGTTCTGTGGCCAGATAATGGCATTATTGGCGTCTTTTTTTTGCCCTGGGATGACTCAGAAAGGGAAATTGGCCAATTCCGTTGTAAGAAGGAATTGAAGATTGGAATTTGAACTAGTAAGAAGGATTCAAAACAAGGCGGACTGCTGAATCGGATGGTTCTAAACAGAACTTATCTGCTGTGCAAATTTTAACCGTTGGGGAAAACATGAAGGAACCAGAAATGTTTCCAGGTATTTTGAATAACGTTTCTCAAATGCTTTTGGGTTACTTAAAATGATGGATTTTACAAAAGTATTATACTTAATACGTTGAAAAATGGTGGCCATATGTTAACTTAATAATCTTTAAACAATGTAACAAATGTGGCTTAACATTCTTTTTAAAATAGATGTTGATGAGAAGTTTTATAAAAATTATTTATTGTTAATGAATATGTCATTATATTTCATATTATCGTTAATCTAATGATGTAAATTAATAGCCTTGTCTTCCAAAATACTTAAATTTGCCTTCATTATGATTGGTTTACGCATGTTAATGATTATTAATGATTTTTTCTAGACAGCTTTTTAATTAATCCTAGAATGTTGCATGATGCTATTATTTGGTCTTTTCTGGCATCGAATGCTAATGAGATAGCTGTTAAAAACTTCCTTTTATAATATTTATTACGTATTTGCTTTCATTAAGTTGAAATTATTTATTTTTGTTTAGAAATACCACAGTTTTGATAGTTTTGCTACTTTTTCTTTTTTATTATTCAGATTTCTTTTGTTTTAAGAAAAAAATAGAAGGTTTTAATATGATATTAAATAATATTTGATGAAAAATAGTCATGTAACATCATAACATGTCATCCTTTTTGTATAATATTTTTAAAACAAATTTTTAAATTTATATTTTGATTTTAGACATAATAGAAAGAATAGGAAATACATTCTTTGTTCAATATGTTAACATCTTATTAAATAATAAATTATTCTCTATATTTAACTATTTATTTAGCAACTTATTAAGTTCAATTATGCTCAAATGAATAATGATTGTTATTTACATAAATGACATATTACAATGAATAATGTTTATTGATATTTAACAGTAATAATGAATATGCAGAAATAACAATGAATATGCAGAATAATGAACAATGAATAATGTTTGTTATTTAACAAAATGACGAATAATGTTTATTGTTAATTAACAGTAAATGACATTTAACAGTTACAATGAATAATGTTTATTGATATTTAACAGTAAATGAGATTACAATGAATAATGTTTGCAATGAATAATGAATTGTTTATTTTATTTAACAGTAAATAGACATATTACAATGAATAATGTTTATTTTATTTAACAGTAAATGACATATTACAATGAATAATGTTTATTGTTATTTAACAGTAAATGACATATTACAATGAATAATGTTTATTGTTATTAAACAGTAAATGACATATTTCAGCGAATAATGTTTATCGTTATTTAACAGTAAATAAGATATTTTCATCTTTAAATTATTAAATTAAATAAAATAATGTTCAACGGACGAATAATAATGCAGCATGTTATTTAACAATAAATGGCATATTACAGCAAATAATATTTATTGTTATTTAACAATAAATAACTAAATATTTTTATATTTTTTAAAAAGTTCTTTTTCATTGACATTGTTTTATTGAAAAAGCATTAATTTACTGAAAACCTTAAATAAACAACAATCCAAAAATATTATTTGATATTTGCTACTTAATCACCACTTAACTAATTGGGGTTCAAGAATGTGATACTAACCACATGCACATTTTTTTTTGCTGTACAAGAACTACCAATGAATTATAATTAGCATTTAAAATGAATTATAATTTATTCATTACGAGTAGCAAAAATTAATTAAATTAATAATTACTATTAGCGATGAATAATATTCGGTAATATATCACAAAAATAATCCTTTTTTTTTCAATTGAATGGACATTAAATAATGTTTGAATGTTTTCATATTTTTTTAATGATTCCATGATAGAAACCATGCTAATCAAAGTTCACACAGGTTTTCTACTTTCGTGTTCTAGGTACAAAAACAATTAACTATTTTTGGAGCAGCTGTTGAAAATATTTTTATTAATGATTAGCGTTCGCTCACTCTTTTTAAATTTATTTTTTATTATTGTGATGTTATTTCTTTTTTTACTACGAAATATAGAAAGATTTCAGAAAAGTAGAGTTTTCAAACAAATAGTTTAGTTAACTTATGTGATTTTTTAAGTTTTACATACAACAGATTGATTATTAACAATGTTGTTAATGTTAGTTAATTCATTATTCTTCTCTATATTTTGTTTGTTTTGGCACAATTACCTAAATATATTTCAGCCACATTTTCAGTAGCATCGCTTCTTTTGAAAGAAATTGACACTGAGCATATTTTTTGAAGGATTTAGGAACATTATTGCAATTTGAGCTGCTCATTTATATTTTTATCACACATATGTGACATGAAGTTGAAAATATTTGTAGACAAATGAAAGAAAATATAAATACAGTAGTTTTTAAATCATATAAATACAGCAGTAATATTATATAATTTTAAATGTGAGTTGAAATTAAATAATTTTAAAAGTGAGTGATTTGTTACAATTATTCCAAAAAATTTTTATTTATTTAAAAACTTTCTAAAATTTATAACCGTAAAAATGTTACTATAGAAAATACCTCGAATGCTTGATTCGATTACACATTCCGAAGAAAATTCGAATGATGAAACATTCATGTTACGACTTGGGCAAGAATTGTTTGATTGTAATTGCAGCTGCTTTGTAACCGAATAGAAATTTCGCGACATGATTAAATGTTTTAAAATGACGCTGTTATCAAGTTTGTTTTAAAAAAAAATTTAAAATATACAAATATACAGACACAACAAAACATGTGGCAAATATAAAGTATTCAATATAATACAATTAAAAAACAATGACATGCAAGTCAATCAGAAAAAAAAAAAAAAAAGAACTTTATCCTCAAATGTACTGTTTATAGAGATTTCAGTTTTAAATGTTTAAGTTTGAAATAAAGTATTATATCAGCAACAATCATTATACAAATACTCATATCAATACCATTATACATGGAAGGAAACGATTGGTCACTTTTTTTTTTATTCTTTTAAACAGTGACCAATCTTTAAAATATGTACTATTATGTAGTATATAGTAAATGTAAGCTAAATAATGACAAGCAGTTTTAATTAAATTATAATTAAAAATAAAAAATAATTAAAATAATAAAATAAATAATAATTAGAAACATATAATTAAAAAACGAGTTTTACATGATGACACAAAATAATTTTTTTAAGACAATATATATTTCTGTGTGTAACCATTACTACATCATCTATTATATTTTTATTTTAAAAACGGAAGAAAATAGTACAGTAAATATATAAAATTACAATTATACTCCAATATAATTTTTATAGGACCATTTTAATAGTTCTGTACTATAATTTTTAATACCATTTTGTTCATTTTGTTTAGTGCGTTGAGTTCTAGTTCCTACTCCAGTTTTTTATAAGTTTTAATACCTACTGAGAGTTCAAGTATAATTTTTTTTATAGGACCATTTCAATATCATTTTTTTTTGTGGGTTGAGAGTTCTACTCCTAGTTAAGTCCTACTCGTTCTACTAACAGTTACTACTCGTTCTACTACAGGTAATCCTACTACTCAAGTTCTTTTTATAGGACAACAGTTCTATTCCAGTATAATTTTTTATAGGACAATTTTAATACCATTTTAAAGGTCTGTACTATAATTTTTAAAAATTTTAATACCATTTTAAAGTTTTGTTGTTCTTTGAATTGAGAGTTCTACTCCAATTAAGTTCTACTCAAGTAGAATTTTTATAGGACAAAAGAAAATTGTTAAATAAGTGAAACAAGTTTTGAAATTCATAGTTTTTGTTTTGTTTTAAAGGTCTGACATAAAGGACAACGTTACGCCATATGTTTAATGCAGTTTTGTTCATTCCACGTGGATAACCAGTTTGTTAAAATAAGAAACCTTATTAAAATTATTTTATTATTTATTTCAAATTCCAGCCTTATCATCAGTAAATCTCTGTAATAAATTTTATTACGTACATAACAACGTGTTTAACATTTCTTTATTAACGGAGGAATTTCTGTGACATGCATACAAGCAGCAATTAATAGCATATACTTTAAGGGATTCTAATTTTTATACTTCCCAGTCATAGTTGAAGTTCAAGTTCAAGTTTACTTGAACGTTTTTAGATAAACCTTATCCTTAAACAAATTAACGTTCCAGCCGAATTATATTCTTAAGAACATTTTGATGAAAAGTCTGCACGTTGAGAGCTGGTATCACCTTTCTTTGAGTGAAGTAATCATATTATTGAGGCACCTTTCCTGCAACAGAAAAATAAATACTGCATTAGTATTCTAGTTCACACGAACCCCTCCTGTGAGTTTGTGCATTAGATAGACTGCTACTATGCCTCGCTGAATGTTAATGAGAGAAGATGAAAAACCAGCAAAAAGGCCAAGGCAAAGGTTACGTTTGTTTGAGAGGATAAATAGTTTCCTGCAGTTTTAAAGGACAATACGAAGGCCCTTTTTTCTCTCTCTCTCACTCTAAGAATTATTTTAGAGCGACTAGGTAGGCATTGAGCTTTGAGAAGCAAGTTATTTCACCTATTGAATTCGAAATTGTTGGTACAAAAACCTTTAGGGCAGAAAAAATGCTTGTGTCCGATAAACGTTTGACCAGTTACAAAAAAGATAATAGAATAGAATATTTTCTCACGTTCAAAAGTAAGCAAAAGGCTTTTGATTTGAATGATTTGTCAAATAAATGGTTATTCAAATTAGATGTGCTTTTCCAGTAATGTTCATGTAATTTCACGTGTTTTGAATGGATCGAAATCTCAGATGAATGATAAAACTATCCATTAATAAATGACACAGTTTTACCAATACAATTGTAATTGTCGTATTTTAGACGTGGAATGACTAAGAAACTTGCTTACATAAAAAAGTCAAAAGATAACCAAATGGAGATGACGTAAATGATTTCAGATAAACAGGTTTGCTTGTGATAGTAAGGTTTCTTGCAAAGCTCTAATTTGAGTTTATTATATAAAAGTATAGTTAAGAAGTAACCATCTTCTTATATGATTGCAGACTTTTATTTTTAACCCTTGCACTCAATTTTTTTTCATTCGTATTACCAGCAACTCGAAGCGATTTTAGTGAAAAGATCATATTCATGTAAGTTTGATATGCGCATTAAAAACGTGGTACTTACGTATTAACGTACCTTGACGACAGTTGCGCCAATAAAAGCACACGCGCCAACCGCAGCTCAGATTGGTGGTTTTTAAGTGGCACCAATCTATTCTATTGGTTTGGTAACTTTAGCTAGATTGGCGACACTTTAACGTTTGTCGCCATACCGTTAATACGTAAGTACCGAAACGTATTATTTATATTGTTATTTGCTTGTCTCCTCGAGCTTGAAGACAAATTTCAAATGGCTCAGCTCCGGAGCCCTCGAGTGCAAAGGGTGTATATTATTCTAACATTATAAAAAATTATACATAAATCTTATCAGTTATCATCGATTATATTAATACGGCCTTTAGTGTTAACCAATGTTAAAACAATATTATTCTGTTCAATTCCATTACGACAAATACGTAGAAGAATTGAGTAATGTAAAAGCATGATAATGTGTTGTAATTACAACCCTTGTGATTGAAAGTGTATTGTGTTGTAATAATACCCTTTGGTATAATAACGCTCTAGGAAAAATATTTATTTATTTTGTAAATGAAATTATATTACTGCATAAGTTAAATTTTAAAAAAATAATTTGAAAATCATTATCTAATTTTTAAGAACAAAATGTATAAGAGTATGTATAAAATATTGTGAATAGCTAAGAATAGTTGTCACATGTTTTAAAACATATTTTTTTTTGGTGTCAGTTAATGTAGCCTTTTTAAAAGATAATTTTAAGATGAGGTAATTACTTAGTTATACTAAAATATAAGGAACAGCACCTGGTACTTAATACTGATAAGTAACAGCACCTGATTTTTTTTTTTTCATACTAAAAAAAATTTTTTATTTTTTTAAATGGGTAATTTCATGTTAGAACTGCATTTTATTTTTGTACTGATGATTTTAAAAACAAATTCGCAGATTAACAGTTAAAACAGTACCATAATGAAAAGGGAAAAAAGACAGTGTAATTTTTACTCAGAAATAAATCTGATTAATGTTCACAAAATTAATATTATATGGAATTATACATTTTAGAACTCTTAATATTGAAAAAAAATAATGCTGGTATTTCTTTCTGGTCTTTTTTTTTTTTTTTTTTTTTTTTTGTATAATCATACAAATGTATAAAATTTGAATCACCTTTAACTAAAAAAATTAAAAATATTCTTAATAAATTCTTTTATTTAAATTATTTATCACAACATGAGATAATATTTAAGTTTTTATATCTTTTATTATTTTTTATAAACTTTTTAAATTTGATTTTATAATAAATTCAAGTTGCTCAATGAAATTAATTATTAAAAAAATTTGTTATAATGATTGAAACAATCAAAATTTTGATTTTTTTTTAATGTCATTATATTTTTTTTTAATCGATTAATAAGGATATAAATCGTCTAATAAAGAAAAGAAAATCAAATAAAATGTATCATAAAAATATATTTATACATCATACAAAGGGTATTTTCTTTGAGCCTTCTCATTTTTTAAACTATTAATGATATTGATATTGATTCATTCAAATTTAACTACTAAAAGCATAAGTTTAATTAGAATAATTTAAAATATATTTAATAAAATAACTTTTTTTTTTTTTTAAAAATAAGTATTTTTTATAAAAACTTTAAATAAAAATATTTTTTTAAAAATGCTTTAACAAATTATTTAAAATAAATAATATTTAATTAATGGATTATTTGTTTCATTAATTTAATTTACAATTTGAGTTAAATTTTTAAATTATGAAGACATTGAAAAATTTAGTGAGGATAAACAATACCTCAACGGTACCTTGGCGGTATTTTAAGTGGCGCCAATAAAGAGCGCCAATCTTTATTATTTGGGTAAAAATATTTTAAAATTTTGTTTTTAATAATTAAATATATATTTTACACTTCATTTAAAACAAAACATTTCAAAATATTTTTATTCCAAATCTGTAAAGATTGGCGACACTTAAAAACCGCCAACTGTCGCCAAGGTACCGTTAATACGTAAGTACCTTTTGTGAGGATAAACATTTGGCATTTATTTAGGGTTAAAAAAAACATGTATAAACTGGACTATTCATTCATATTCTAAAAGCAATCACACGATTTTAGTTCCGTATGAAATAACAACAGAAAAAAAAAAATTGCTAAATTAAAATTCTCTTGGAGTATTCAATTCTGTGGACATGCAGGCTAAACGTTCTGGTCAATGGTATCTTTGAATACATAATACGTAATCAATCAATTTTCAATCTTCAAAATAAAATTAGAAAATATCATTGCTTTATATTTTCACTATGTGAGTAGAATTTAATGATGCACACCCCATTTGAGTGAAAACAATCTATTACAGGTTTTTTTTCTCCCAAAAGTTTAATATAATTCTTACCACTCATCCATCTATTTTTCTATATATAACATCCTGTATACAATAGAAATTCTTCGACTTGTACTTTTTTCCACAATTGGCTATTCCCATCCGTACTGATTTAATAAGGGCTATCCATTACCAAATCAGTATCAGCAAAAATGATTATTTCTGTTCCAAAATGGAAAACGTGTTCATATTTTATTGTAATAACAAAAATTCATGACAAAAAAAACCCATCTTTTTAGAAGCTGACAGTTGAAATGATTAAGCAGCATATTCCACAAACAGAACCAGGAAGATATGTTCAAAAATACCAAAGAGGAAAAATATTTATATAGTTAAAAAAATGAATATATCTTGATGACAGAATATTGTACCAGAATACACACTTGTATATAAACATTTCCTTGAGATTCTATTTAGGTCCTTAAATTTAGTATTTAATATTCCATTTTTACAAGATATGACAGTTGTAAATAACATTGAAGGTTTCAGAAGCCTTTTAATTAAATCCAAACAAGTGTAATTAAAAGTTTCCATCAAGTCTTAATTAATGGCTAAGCCAACGTTTTAATTACCGAGCGTCCCAACCACTTGAGTGGCTACTATTAAATTCCAAATTAGGCACAATTAAAGCGTCATTTCCTTTGTCAATTACGTCACGTACATCAGGTAAATATGCAAGAGGTAAATAATTCTGCAGGGGACCAAAGCACCAAGACCGGTTTCTGTCGATGATCCCCGGTTATTAAGTAAATCCTGAGCTCATCATTTACATGGAGTCAAGGCAAAAGTGCCATGAAACGTGGTCCAAGATGAATCGGTGGACCTTCTGATAATGATCGATGGGCCCCGAGGGAGATGGGGGAAATCGCCAAGACGATAAATTGTGGGAGCAGGCTCGAGCATGGCTCCCATCGTAAGTGATTTAAATAAAAAGTTATGTGACTGACCTACAGTTTGTTGTTGTTAATGCTGTGCGGTTTTTATTTTGCATGGCGATTGGCGATTGTCTTTGTTCGAAGTCCAATTATGCCAGACGGGATTTCGTTGTGTCTAGGAAAGTCTGGAATGTTGGAAGAAAGGAATTTAACGAATGATCCGCTCGTAATTCTGTCACATGCCTTTAAAAAGTGAAAAATGTACCGTAGGAACACAGTAAAGAACTTGGCTTTTGATTTTTAGCGCTCTTTACTAAAAGTTCGTTGCACTTTTTATTTTGTTACTTGATAAATGTCTTACTAGTAAGATACTTTGAAATTGAGACGTCTAGATTTATAAACTTTAAAAACTTTATCGTATAAAATTTAAAAAATTGTATCGCTATATCGCATGGCTTTTGATTTTTAGCGTTCTTTACTAAAAGTTCGTTGCACTTTTTTTTATTTTAAATGTTATTTGATAAAAATTTAAAACTTAGTAACGAGATTTTGATTTCAAATTTCAAAACTTCATTGCAGTTTCGTTTAAAATTTCAAAATTGTCTTACGTGTAAAGATTTACAAAATTTAAAAATTGTATCGCTGTATCGCATGTTTTTTCATTTTTAGCATTCTTTACTAAAACTGAGTTGCATTTTTATTTTAGTTACTTGACAAATGTCTTATCAGAATCAAGATTTATAAAATTTAAAAACTGTATCGCATGCAGTCTTTTTAACAAAATGGATTTTATTAATAATTTAACTATCATCCTTGTAAAAATATACCTTATTTTTAATATAACGTATGAGGATTAATTATTCCATAAATGCACTTTTATTCAGTGATCCTTATTGACTAATTAACATTGAGTAATACTATAATAAAATATCTTCTTACATAATTGTATTATTTATATAGGTTAATAACAAGCCAAAATAAAATTATTTGTTTGATTTGCTACTATACGTATAACCAATCTTATTTAAATGGGGTTTTTTTAAAATAATTTTTTTCAATTGAACACCGTTTTTTCCGGATTTGGATGTTTCAAATGAATTAACGTTAGCATTTTTTCATTTGAAATGCACTTATAACCAATTTTATTTAAATGTTTTTTCCCATTTTACTTTGGCTTATTTCCCCTACTTTGGCTGTTTCAAATGAATTCACGTTATCATGGTTATTTTAAATAAAACACAGAAATAAAAATAATAAAATGCTACTATGCATGTAATAAAAATAATAAATGTCATTATACGTATAACCAATTTTATTTAAGTGGGTTTTTAATTTAAATATTGTTTATTTTTTGCATTTGAGCACCATTTTGTCTTGACTTGGAATGTTTCAAATGAATTACGGTAGCAGGGTTACTCGAAATAAAACACAGAAATAAAAATAATAAATGCCACTATGCGCATGATAAAAATAACAAATGCTACCATACGTATAACAAAAATAATAAATGCTACTATATGCATAATCAATCTTATTTAAGTGAGTTTTTAATTAAAATATTGCCCATTTTTTTACATTTGAACACCATTTTTTTCCTGATTTTGGATGTTTCAAATGAATTAACGTTAGCATGGTAACTTGAAATAAAAACACAAAATAATAAGATATATGGGTATATATAATTTTATTTTCTGCCCGCGGTGTTAGGATTGCATTTCCAAAGTGGACCGCAGGATCATTTGGGTTGGCCACCCCTGATTTAAACAATAAAATGAATTAAACAACGCTAACAACTTTGTATTAATCTATGAAACATTTTAAGACTATATTTAGATACGAGTAGAAGGGCAATAAATGACGAAACTCATGTTATCCGTAGAGCATTTCTAGGGAGAACGGCAACTTTATTTTCCAGTAAATAAAATAGACTGTAAACCGAGCAGCAAATTTTCACGGTTGTCGAAACAATCCTTGAAACAGTTATGCTCATTGAAAACACATTTAAAGCTCAAATTATTGTTCTACAACAAAGGACTACTGTTCTTCTTTTTTTTTTTTAAACTACCCACACAAGTCTGGGATGTGTCATCAGCAATAACAATAACATGGACTAACCGCTTGCGATTCTCCATATATTGTGGATGAATCATTCGTTTACTATCTGCTGGATGACTGCAGCGCCACCAGGGCGAATCGAACGAACCGTTCTTTTTGTCATCCTGTCTCTTCATTCAAGCTTCGACAACGATGCTTATTCTGTTGTTCCAGGTGATTTATTGCCGATGTAATCTGATTTTTATCATATAATTTTACAGTTTTTTTTAATAATAAAAAATATACGTGACTGGAATAACTGTTAACAAATCTGACCAGTTTGGTTTTTGACATTTTGCAGTACAGTCATTGGAAATAACAGGGATTATTATACGGTTATTGTAATGATGGTGAGTAGGTTAGGGATCACTTGTTTTTTGAGATAGATTGAGGATTTGGTATCTGCCGATAAATAATGTACTATTCTTGTTATGTATGTGTGATGAAATGATAATTGAAAAATCTTGAAGAACGGAAATGCTGAGTCATCAGGCTACTAAGAGGGAGAAAGGAAAGACAGAAAAAGAAAAAAAATAAGTTAAATAAAATATTTGACTAATTAATTTTGTCTTTTTTAGAAGGCCTGTCTTTTCCTTTTGTTAAGGCCTTTTCTTTTTTAGAGCCTTTTTTAAGTAAATAGGGGCCTGATAGCAGAGTGACTAGCGCTGTGGGACATAGGTTTCGAGTTCGAGTCCCTACAGTGCTGTAGATTTTTGTAGTGGTTCGGAATCCACATAAAACCGTAAGTCTCGGTCTAATATGACTGTAGAGTGTTGGGAGTAAAGCTGACAACCCTTCCCCCGTAAAAAAGAAAAACATCCCTGTCCAGAAATCTGCCAATTGGCATACGGCCTTGGTCCACAATGGGGCTGTTGCGCCACTGATGATGATGATGGTGGTTAATTAAATAGAAAATATTTCTCAACATGTCTTTAAACCTTTATACAACATTCATAAATTCTTTAATATTAAAAATGCTATAAAATATAAGTAATCAATAATCTAATAATAAAATTTTTGTATTAATATTGTCATAAATAGGTAAGAAAAAAATTTGGCATAAAATTGTTGTGAAACAACATTACCAAATAATTGTTGTAACAAGGTTTTACAAACTATGGTCCACTCCACTTGTTTCATGGCGGCCCATTTCACCATGTGTTGTATTAAAGACTTAATATCAGGGACAATTCGTTAAATTCTATTGCGGTGACAAGTATATCTCTGAAACTTTCAATGTTAAATTCAGGACTAAAATTTTTTTTTTTCTTGCTCTAAATAGTATTTTTACAATCAGGATCGTTTTCTTTTATTTTCAAAATTAAGTTAGATGTACAAATGTCACCAAGTAAAAGCTGATGTCATCCACTATTGCATCAAATTTTATAGGGTTATAGATTGAAGAAATTGAAATTCGTATTGTTTCTTCACTCGTTACTCGAAATCAAATTATTTTTCTTCCCTTTCTTTTTCTCTTTCTGTTTATCCATCTTAGGTGCTTCACTTTCTACGTCAGTTATAATCGTCTCCGATAGTTCTTTCACCGTCTCCTATTCGTGTGCCTTCGACTTTACTATTAAATCCTTAAGTTTTATTAAGTTCAACCCTTCTTCCGTCTCATTTCATGATTTCTGAACTCAGAATCGTTTTTCCTCACATTTTTAGTAAGAATGTCATTGCTAATTACGTTACTTCAAATTAATTTAACTGTGACTAATATTTCTACAAGAAAAGCATTACAATGCGGGTTAAATTTTCTAAAAAAAAAAAACAATAAAATAAAATAAAAACCCAAATGAACTCTACTTCAAACATCAAGCAATATTAAATTCTTTCTTCCCTTAACAATCATATCTTTTATCGATCTTTCCGACGAAGGCGTTAAATATAGTACAAGACAACGTCAAAAATTTAACAACATATTTATTCGTGCACTAACACAACCATAACACAAGTTCTGATTTTTTTCAAAATTAAAGCACTGTAACGTCTCGGTCTATACAAACCTGTAATGGCTTCAAGAAGAGGGCCACTTTCAGGTTCATGGGAACACTTTAAATTTTATTTACAAACATATATATATATATACTTCAACTCTATTTACAAATGATAATTACGGATATAAATTAGATACACAAGTGCAGTTCGGAAATTTTCTCAAAAAGAGTTCTCGAGTCTGCGACGAATCTAAACACCTGGTCTGCGGCAGTTTAACTATTTCCCACTACGTGATTCATGAAACCACAAGGGACTCATTTTGAAAACTGGCTTAAAACTTCTGCCTATTCAGTCACTTACAAAAAAAACAAAAAACAAAAACTTCAGGTCGACTCGTCGCAGAGCTCCTTCCCTTCACCCATAAAAGCTCCTTTTAAGACAATCCGTCAAGAAGGGGGGGGAATCAGTTTCCCTCCCTTCTGATTGAGTAGACATTTCTCAACTCGTGGTCTATCACCAATCACGATGGAACAACTTACAGTATATCATATTCAATCTGTAGTTGTTTTGACCCGTGAAGGTCACACAGACAATCCCTAATTTCCTCATTATACATGATACCGAATACCTGCTATCAGATTTGAGTGACAGGTGGTTCTCATTAATACAAAACTATAACTTCAACTCTCTCTTCATTAATAAAAAAATTGCAAAAACTATTATCGTGAGAAAAATGCTACAGCAATCTCAAAACAACCTGATATATCAGCATACTTACATGATCAAGCGTTATTTCGACTTTCTCTCCTTGAAATCTGAATGCAAATTAAATCTATTTTAATTCTTAGGTGTTCTAAAAATATTTCCAGATGTTAACAACCAAAACTTAATCTCAACAAAATCATAATTTAAAATTCATTTCCTCAAACAATGGAATCTTACGGTATATAAACTATTACATTATCGGAAATATTATTATCGAATAACCTAGTTTCACTTTGACATAAAAAAAAAAAATTCTTTTGTGACATACAGAATTTAGAATCGTCAAGAGATGATAACGTCTCCTGAAGATTCAACTAACGAATTGATAGTATTGGAATTTTATCATATAACAATGTCACAAAAGCAATTTTTTATTGAACAAAATGAACTATTTTTTAAGAAAACAAATTGCAAAAGCATTCGAAAAATAAGAATCCGCCATGAAGCAACATAATATCGACAAAATGACACACTGAGAATTGATAAAATATTAGTTCACTGAAATGTTGAATGCAGTTACGCCCAACATCATTCTTTTTTTAATTTTGCTGCACTCATTTATACATATAATGATAAATGAGGATTCATTTATGACTCATTATACGTATTTATGACTCATTTTTGAGTACAATCTATATATAATGATTAATTCGATAATTACTCATGTCAGTAATATATACAGTTCTTGTATGCCTAATTTATGTTATTGATTTGAAGAGCATTTTTAACTTTATTTTCAATTCTTCCTATTAGATCTCACTCTCCCTTTATATATCTTGTTCAAATTTTCAATCGTTCATAAAATACTTTTTATTCATCTACTCAAGTTCAAGTACATTTTTTAAACTTGCAGTGGATGATACTTGATGTTAATACAGTTTTTTCAAATATTAATTCAGTAATTAAATTTAATTAATTATTTTTTTGTTTTTTTAGATTTAAGTTGCATCTATCTACCAATAGATGACGCCATATAAACTTACAAAAATGAATGAAAATTATTTATAAAGAACTTTCTGCAATATAGTGAAAAAAAAAAAAAAGTAGGAATTGAATTTAAATTTTTTTTTTATTTACTTGTTTTATAAAAATAAACAAAAGACTAAGTACAAAATTTCGTTAATGAATCCTTTAATCAAAATAGTCGGATCTTTATTGCACTTTTATATAGTAATAATTCACCTGCAAGTATTTTTGTAAATGTACCTACTTTTTAGTATATAGAATTCCGCTCCCTGAGATTAGTCTGTCCAATACTGATAATTTTAAAGCTCTGCTAACACCAAAACATTAATAAGCATGTCATGCCACATGAAGGAAAAAGTTAAAATCACTGGGTACAAGATTTGAGCTATAAAAGAAGAGACAAGTAATTCTGAAAGAGTAAAATTCTGAAAAAGAGTTCTGAAATTCTGTATTCTTGCCATGTTTATTTTGTTCATTCATTCTAGCAAACTCATAAATAACACACAATTTGAGTTTTATGAGTTTTTAACAGCACTATACCGCTTTTTTGTTATGATACAATATATATAAGGAATCATTGTAAATCTAAAGTATATATTAAGGAGTCCTTGTAAATCTGTTAGACGAAGGCCTATGATATGCAATTACCGATCGTGCGTGTAATATATGAGCAAAACTTATGGGCTGACCAGGGGCTTCATGACTGAGTGATTAGCGCTTTGGGCCGCAGGTTTCGGGTTCAAATCCTGACGGTGCCATAGATGTTTGTAATGGTTCGGAATCCACTTTAAACCTTAGGTTCCGGTCTAATATGACTGTAGGGCGCCAGACTGACAACGCGACTCCGTAAAAAGAAAACATCTCCTTTTTCGAAATCTGTCAGACGGCCGTAACCCACCATGGGCTGTTGCGTCGATGATGATGATCAGTTGTTACCTTTCACGAGTACTGAAAATTAGACTTTTTTAAACGAATATATGAATTTTTTTGTAGATAGAACAAGCTCAGACCTACTAATAATATTTGTCTTTATAGTTAATTGTGAACTTGTTTTCAGTTTAAATTGCTTTTTCATTTTTCAATTGATTTTGCTCTCTTCAATCAGTCACATTTGCAGAAAACCATATTCAACTATCATCATCATGATTGGCGCAATAACCCCTTGGTGGGCGAAGGTCCACCATTCCTTTACGGGGTAGGGTTGTCAGCCCTACGCCCAATGCTGTACAGTCATGTTAGACTGGGACCTACAGTTTAAAGTGGATTTCGAACGACTACAAACATCCATGGCACCGCCGGGACTCAAACCCGAAACCTGTGGTATCGAGCGCCAGATATTCAACTATACCATTGCTAAAATATCAAGGAAGAAGGAATGTCCTGCACTTCGTCCACACAAAAACAAGAGATTGGTTTGGTTTGTCGCTCTACGGTCATTTTTTGCAGACTTTAGATTAATTAGATTGGAACCTACAGTTTAACATGGATTCCGAACCACTAACAAGCGTCCATGTCACCGCCAGGATTCGGACCTGAAGCTTGTGGTACCAAAGATCAGAGTGCTAGCCAATTGGCCATCAGGCAAAGGATGAGAATAACTTGAGATATACTTTTTGAAGGTTTTTCCCTGGCTTACATGTACGTTATGAGTAAAACAGGGACCCCACATATATAACTTTTTTTTTCAAAAAGTTAATTTTAAGTAATTGTATGTGCATTAAAAATATTTATTTCTATATCGTTTTTATTTATAATTGAAAAGAACCTTTAATTAAATTTATAATTTAATTTAATTAATTATTTTATTATAATTTCTCTGAAGAACAAATTTAATTGAGTAACTTTGGTGTTGATTTCACGCAAGAATAAATTCTTTGCAATATTTTTAAAATTTATTTTGGTAATTAACATTGTGGGGCCTGATAGCCGAGTGACTAGAGCTCTGACGCTCGGTACCACAGGGTTCGAGTCCTGGTGGTGCCATGGATGTTCGCAGTGGTTCGGAATCCACTTTAAAACGTAGGTCCCAGTCTAATACGACTGTACAACGTTGGACGTAGAACTGACAACCATTACCCGGTAAAAAGAAAAATATCTCCTGTCTCGAAATCTGCCAATAGATCCACCTTGATCCACCATGAGGGTGTTGTGCCATTATAGAAGAAGAAGAATTAATATTGATTTGATAATTGAGAGCTTCAACTGCGTTTTTACGTTCGCTCACAGTTTATTCATGTGAGGGAAAAATATTTCTATGGGTACATTAATGTTTTAACAGATATAAAATATATTCAGTAATTATAGGAACATTTAAATGATTCAAATTATTAGTATAAAAGTGTTTGAACAGTTTCGCCCAAAGATTTTCCATCGAAAAATTTCCGGGGACCATGGGGACCATGTAATGAAATTAGATTTCCGGGGACCATGTAATGAAATTAGAATTAATGAACATACTTCAAATACTTCTGTATTTTGGTTCAGTTAACAAATCCCTTTTCGATAAATACATTCATTACATTAGTTATTTTAGTTGAATTCACAATTTAAAATATTTAAAATTTATTTATCTTAATTTTAATTTTTTTCAAAGAACGAAGTTCACTACTCCACATATTTTTCTTGTTTCGTAGAACTTAGCAGCTATAGTTTTCATAGATTCTTTTTTAGTTACACCACTGCAACCTCATTGTTGCAATTCTGAGTGAACTTAAGGCCTCTGACCGATTTACATATATATGTTGAGAAACATGGCGTCATCGCCGAGCTTCTAGGTGTTTGAATTTTTTTAATTTTAGCGCCTTTTAAAAAGTTGTTATCCGTGAGTTGCTCTCTTTTTCTGAAATCGGAACATTTTGCCGACCCTAAACTGTGCTTATGGGACATTCTACCTGAAAACTAGACATCCCTGTTAAAAACAGGATGTATGGTCACATTACCCATACAATTAAACCAATTACTTTGAGTGAGAGGCATAAGTATCTAATACATCAACTTGATTGCTTGATTTGTGGCTCAGTGGCAATGCGTGCCGCTGGTGAGCATTAGGGCTGATGTTCAATCCGCTGGCGGCATTGTTGTAGACACTGTTATAAAAACGAAGAGATTTGATGGCGTTTGGGATGTTTCAGTATCTTGCTTTTCTAGTCAGACCTGGTGGGCTTGGTTTGGTTTGTCGCTGTACTGTCATTTTGTGCACACTTTAGGCTAATCAGACCGGAAACTACAGTTTAACATGGATTCCAAATCACTACTACTACATCATACCAGTGTGCCTAGAGCTCAGTTGCCCCTTTACAGTTTGGGAAGGATGTGGGTGAGAAGTCTGATTGGGCTCTGTGACGCTCTATGGTCATATGGTACCGGGACCTACAACTTAAAGGGATTCCGAACCACTACAAACATCCATGGCACCCTCCGGGATTCGAACCCGATACCTGTGGTACCGAGTGCCAGAGTGCTAGCCATTGGCTATCAGGCCGCCAATATATTGTTAAAGTCCAAGGATTTATCTCGCCCCTCTCCAGCATAGACACGATAACGAGCAGTTCACCCGATTCGTGGCTCAGGGGCAACATACGCCGCTGATGAGTATTAGGGCTGAAGTTTAATCCGCTGGCGGCATTGTTGTAGAAATCCTTTCAAAAAACGAGGAAACACGACGGCATTTGTGCTGTTCGGCTTCTTAACTCGTTAGTCGAACTACTTGGTGGGTATATTCCGTTTTCTCTCATACGATACGAAAAATGCGGGGTAGTTCCCAGTAAAAGTCTCAAGCGTTCAGTCTCAGTCTCTCAGTTCTTCAGCGACTCGGATCCAAGTCATATTTCTACCTACTGGTACTCCATCACAGCAGAAACTGCCCCCATTCCCTTCATCCATGAGTGGCGACTTGATGGCCAATTGGCTAGCTCTCTGGCCTAATATAGCGTATGTATGCGTCTCCCATCAATAATAGGCCTATTTGTAACAAGTGTTTACGGTTTTCTATCATATGGCACACAAATGGGAGGAGTTATTCCCGGAAATCTTAGTGGAAGGAATACTTTTCTCCTATTTACCGTGGCCTGATGACTAATTGGCTATCGCTCTGGCCGTTGGTACCGGAAGCTTCAGGTTTGAATCCTGGCGGTGGCATGAATATTAGTTAATATTTCGGAATCCACGTTAAATTTTAGTTCTTGGTCTAATTAGCCTATAATGGGCAAAAAATGGTCGTAGAGCGACAAACCAAACCATCCATAAGTAGACTACTCATGGGATGTCCATCCCGCGCTGCAGAACATTGAGGATTAGTCACAACTCAACAATTTGATGGGAAGCGAACCTTTAACCTCTTTTTCCGAAAACCAATGCTTGAACTTTCGCCTTCATTCCTACTGACCAAGTCATGATGAGGGTCATTTCTGGTATTTCCATTCATGATCTTATATTCTTATGGTTTTCATTCGTTCAATAGATTTTCAGTGAATTATTGTAGATATAATAAAATAATGTAAAAAACAACTGTATCTGTAATTGTATTTTATACGTAGGGAAAAAAAATAAGGAAATGGTAAAAAGATGATGCAAACATGGTGCTAAGTTGAATTCCGTGTTAATACTCTTACATAAAAACTAAATTGTTCTTCGTGTTAATGTTTGCTTTGTTTTCTATCGATAACATTTATGAAAGGTTTTTATAATAAACAAGTAAATAAATTATTTTAATAATATGTTTGAATCTTTGTTTTCAAATTACACTTCTTACCTTTGAAAAAAAAAATATGCAGGTCTGATTAACTAATAGATGAAAAATGAACTGACGCAAGAAATAAAAAAAAAAAGAAATGCTTAGCCTCTTTTTCTTTTTCTCAATGGAAACATACAAATTAATATTTAATCAACTTTACCTCGTAACCTCTTTCGTTTTTTTTTCCATGATTGTATTCAGTAGCGAAGGATTTCTATTATTTATAAATTATTTCTGTTATTATTGATGGAAGAATAAAAATTAAATTATCTTAAATTTACATAAACAGTACCAAAAAACTGTCAATTGTTGAAGAAATTTATGGATTTTATATAATTAATTACTTGACACACCTTACTTGAAAAATATTAATTTTCTCTTAAATTGCTTGTCATTAATTTTATAATTTGGAATGTTTTAAAAAATGTTGAACATTGAAATGCTTTCTGCACTTCTTCACTTGATGTTTTCAACAATTCAGATATTTCAATTTCCAAAATATACAAAAAAAAAATGAAGATTGAAGAATTTCGATTTTTGTAACGCATAAAATTAGATAAATTATATTCATTCAGTGTTCATGCAAAATTTTTGGTCACCGTATTATCACAATTATGTAGGAATTCGGCAAAAAGTTGCACTATGAAAACTTAAAATATAATAAAAACTAATGAATAACGAAATTAAAATTTAAATTCTAAAAATGTTTTACAATAGCCCTTCATTATACGCGGCCTAATGGCTAGTTGGCTAGAGCTCTGGCCTTTGGTACCACAGGTTCCAGGTTTGAATTCTGTCGGTGGCATGAATGTTTGTGAGTGGTTGGGAATCCGCTTTAAACTGTAGGTCCCGGTCTGTTTAGCCTTCGTTTGCACAAGATGACAGTAGAGCGACAAATCAAACCTTCATTATATTGCACATGTCGGGAGACAAAAAAAAAAAAGTTATACACTGAAAGTGCTTTACTCATAAAACCAATGATTTAATCTAGGCTGTGCGATTTTTTTTTCCTCTAAAAGGCACGGATGTTTGTTGGTGGTTCAGAATACATGTTAAACTGTAAGTCCCGGTCTAATTAGCCCAAAGTGTGCAAGAAATGACAGTAGATCGACAAGCTAAACTAAACTAACAAAAGGCAGAAAGCGGACGTGAGCGATATGACAGATAATAAAGGGTTGGAATATTCTCAAAAATTAACAACCGAATAATTTGCAAATAAGAATATACAAATTAATTTAAATTTGTAGTAATGTTACCAGTCATTGTACTTAATTTAAATTTGTTCCATTGCAGTTAAAATGTCATAGTTGGTAAATAAACTTTAATAAATTAATAGAAATTGATTTTTACAAATCGAGATAGGCATCTCTAAATACAATGAATTTCTCAATTGAGATACCAAAGAATTTTTGCCAGTTACATAAAAGTCCGGCGTTCTGCGACCTCAACAGCAGCAGAGTTTTTGACAGCTGTTTCAATGGTGAATCACTTATTTGCCAAAAATGTTTTTTTTTTTTTTTAATTTTTTAAAAAGTCAGAATCGGTTGGTGAAAGGTCTGGGGAGCAAGGAAGTGAGGAAGAGCATAGTGTAGTTTTAGGTCAGTTTTTCAGAAATCGCTTTATAATAAAGCAATAAAATAAACTTCATTTCTGTTGACTAATTTTGTCAGTTTACCTAGTAATTCTTTTATGCATTGCATCAAACTGGATGAGTATTTCTATGCATTGATACTTTCACCATTTTACAAGAATAAAGTATGGATAAAACCTGCTGTACATCACCAAAAGTCACCATTATCTCTTTCGGATGAAGAATTGGTGTTGGTCATTGTGCATATCGGTGACATGTATCCACTTTTCATCCCATGTTACTACTACATCTATGTAGAAATGGAATGTTTCTATTCCAGACGAGTACAGAAGTGCAAACTCTCTGTTGCCTTTTCACGTTTCGTTCAGTGTGCGAATGAAGAACCCACTTATCCAGCCTTTTGATTTGAAGTGACTGGAAACTTTCGAATAGTGTTTGCCTAGTTGCTCCGGCGTGTCCTTTACAGTTTGGTGAAGGTCAAAACGTGTTCGCAGATAATTTTTTCTGATATTTCTTTCATTGCTATTGCATGTCCATGCAGTTCATTTACCAGTCTTATATCATGAATCAGAAATTTTGAAACTATAGCTGTACAGTTCGTTCTTTTACTGTATCATCTCCGAGTACTTTGTCTGCCTTTGAGGTACAGTTTAAGTACATAAATAACGAATATCAGTATGTGACTTATGTACATGTTTTTTCTATGCTTTAATACCAGTAGCTACGTAGTACATTAATGTAGAACTCTGGCACACGGTTCCACAGGTTTCGTGTTTGAGTTCCGGCGGTGACATGGATATTTGTAGTGGTTAGGAATCCACTTTAAACAGTAACTCCCAGCTAATATGTACAGCATTCGGCGTAGAGCTGACAATCCTACACCGTGAAAAGAAAGCATCTCCCATCTTGGAATCTACCAGTAGACTTGGTCAAGTTTGTAATTCTACGGTCATTTTGTGCACACTTTAATTAGACCTACAGTTTAACGTGGATTCCGAACTACTAACAAACATCCACACCACTGCCAGGAGGCAGAAGGCCTTGGCCCACCATTAGGTTATAGCGTTAATGAAGAAGAATAAGAAGTACCTTAATGATTCCTTAGTCACATGCAGAAATATTTTCACATTTAAAAACACTTCCGCCATCTGACTGTGTTTAAAAAATGTGCATTTCTTAAATTTGGCCTTTCATCCACAACACCCTAATATTTTTGTTTCAATTTTGTGAAGGTTTACTTTTTTTATTTTATCGTTAGCATTTAAAGTAAAATATTTTTATTTTCTTTAATATAATTCTTAAATTAAAAAATAATTTTTTTCTTGTATAAAATTAAAAAAATTCAAAAACAATGAATTAAAATTTATATACATTTGTATTGTTTTGTACTCTGAGGTTTGGTTTGTCTCTCTGCAGTCATTTTGTGCACACTTTAGGCTAATTAGATCGGGACCTACACAGTTTGACGTGGATTCTGAACAACTAACAAACATTCATGTCACCGCCAGGATCTGAATCTGAAACCTGGATACCAAAGGCTAGAGAGAGCCAATTGGCCACCAGGCTGTTTGTACTCTGACAGAATAATAAAATATTTCGAATGAACTAAAAAAATTTAAGTACGTTTCAAAAGATAACAGTTTCAAATACATTATAACAAAACAAACCAGAAATCAGCGACAATTATCAACTAAATGATATATAAATAGTATAAAGTCATAAAAAAGATCCTTATAAATCCGAAACAATTCTATTAAAGCTGCCATCATTTCATCTTTTCAACAATTTCCTTTTTATTTAATACTGTGGGGTACTTCAACTTTCCCTCATCGGAACACAAATTATTACAGTAATGGAACAACAAATCTGTGGACCATAAAAGTAAAAGTATATAAAATAATTATATTTCCCTTTAATTGTCTACGGTCTTTAACGATTCGAGTTTCAATTAGTATGCTTTCAGTTTAGTTGTAATTTGGATGTGTATTTTTTTTTTTTTTTTTTTTTTTTTTTTTGAGCCTTAATAAGAATTTATTGCAGGTTATTGTTTAGAACACGACGTGTTACAATGCTTTGTTATTCTGTAACTACCTCGATAACGTTTGCTTATTGGTGTCGCTAAAAAAACTTGACGTCAAGCGGTCTGGTTTGCACGTGAAAGAAACTGGTTCGTATGCAAGATAAAAAAAAAATACAACATGCACTTTTTTAAGCTGCTTATGTCAGTTCCTGAATAAATGATCTCGACTTTTTATTTCTTAGAAGAACGTGCTTTAAGTTTTAATCTGTAAGTTCAAGAAAAGATGCATATTGTGAAGATGTTTCTTCGAGTTAGAGTTGGAGATTTCGTAAGGTTTGCAGTTTACATGCTTTAAAAAAAAAAAAAGAGTTGATTTAAAGTTGTTGTATAAACATAAATTAAAACTTCTCGTTTTGAAATCTCGTGAACATTTTACCTTAGATATAAAATTTCTGATTTCAAAACCATTTTAGATTTACTGACTTGAAGTTGTATTTTTCTTCTGGGAATTACGCGATTTGTTAGGTAAACGCTATTTTAAAATTTACCATGTATGAATTTCTAATATTTTTAAAAATTTCCATAACTTTCAGAAGATCCAATGCTTATAAAAAGAAAGAAATTGAAAATACTGAAAATATCACAGGAATGAACTTCATAAAAATACAATGCTTTTAATTAAAAAATTCTTTTGATTAAAAACAATTACTTTTTGATATACTTAATACTTTATCAAAAACTATACTTTAATAAAAATATATTAATATTATTATTCATATTTGTCAAATTTACGATGTAAATTTGAAATTTTAAAATTTCTAAATTTATATTATTGTAAATATAAACAATTGTACATGCTATAATCTTGGAAATTCTGAATAAAATATGACAATTATATGAATAATAAGGATATTTTTAAATAATTTAGTTAATATTCTAATTATTAATATTTTTAAAAAAAATTTTATTTTAATTTTTTTATTTAATATTTTAATTTTGTTAATATTTATATTGAAACTTCATAGATAGACAATATTTTCAATTTAAAAAATTCTTTTAATTAAAAACAATTACTTTTTGATATATTTAATAATTATCAAAATATATCGACATTATAACTTATATTTGTCAAACTTATAATATAAATTAAAATTTTTTAAATTTCTAAATTTATATAAGTGCAAATATCAACAATTGTGCATGCTTATTAACTTGGAAATTCTGAATAAACTGTGACAAATATATAAGTAATAACGGATATTTAGTTTATATTTTAAGTTCATCATGTGTTTTTGATTGAAAATAATTTATAAAATTCATAAACGTTTTATAAAATCAGGATATTTTGTGAATTTTGTTTAAATAGCCATTAGGGTATTTGTTCTGCGTTAGAACAAATCTTTTTTGGAAATTTTTTTTTCTTTAAAAATAAAGCATGTCATTTATTTATATATTTATTTGAAATTTCAAAGAAGGAGAAAATATTTTAGTTATGGAATTTATAGAATTTTAAAAGAATATTAATATATATTGAATTTCTTTTTAAATAAAACTTTATTTTTAACCTGCAAAAAAATATTTGAAACAATTTCATGTCCATTCCAAGTTAAAATTCAGTTCAACTTCAAGAATCAAAATGACAAGTTTTGTTAATTGTGAATATAGCACATTAGTGGTAAAGACGATTCGAGTCAATTTATTAGACTCACTCATTATAAAAATAAATAGTTCGAGTTTTGCTTTTATAACATGTAATAAAAAAAATAGAAGATGAATAATTAGAATACCTTTTTTTTATTTACATTGTTATTTATTACCAGAATAATGAACAATTGAAAAAATTTGGTTCTATATTAACCTTCTATGTCTTTAAGAGAAAATTCACGTTATAGTTAATGCAACAAATTAATTAAATGATAAAAATCAAGATCTTTTCCGCTTTGATAATGTTTTATACATTATTTATCTTGTGTTCTATTTATTTATATCACGAATAGTCTGCCCACAAACGATGATAAGAATGTCATCAGGTAGACTTTTAAAAAGTAATCCATCATCATCGTCACTATCATTATCGCAACAGCCCCATGGTGGGCCAGGTCGTCTGTCTACTGACAGATTACTAGACGAGAGATGTTTTTCTTTTTACGGTGTAGGGTTGTCAGCCCAACGCTCAATAGCCATATTAGACCTGGACCTACGGTTTAAAGGGGATTCCGTATTACTGCAAACATCCATGGCACCGCCGAGACTCGAATACTGTGGCACTGAGAGCCAGAATGCTAAGTCACTCGGCCATCAGGGCGCTAATCCCCTCCCCCCAAAAAATCATGTTATGTATGTTTGGTTTGTCGCTCTACGATCATTCTGCGCACACTTTAGGCTAATTAGACCGGGACCTACAGTTTTAGCATGATTGGCAATCATGCTAAAACTCCGAAAGCAATGATTGGAGCAGACACATTCAGAATGGACTCAAAAATGAGATTTCTTGCAAGTTGATAACATTGAGTCTCAATTTGAGTTTCTTGTTCGGAATCTACTTTAGCTGTAGGTCCCATTCTCATGTGACTGTAGAGGCGTCACGAGTCAGACTTCTACCTACGGGTGCTGCATCACATCTGAAACTGCCCCATTTCCCTTCAACCGTAAGTCTATACGAGTTCGTGGGGTCTAGATGTCTACCAAGTGGGATAAGAAATAATAACAACAACAATTTGAACTTGTCTCATTTTTTTTTTAATGTAATGCGAGGGCATGTAGAAAATGTAAATGTGGTTTACCATGCTTTTTCAGACCAACAAGACAAACGCTGGATAACTTTTATAAAAAAAATATTTTAAATAACCATACTTCTTTTCCCCCTAAGCTGTGCACCTGTGTTGCAATATTTTAAACACCCTTGAATGAAGAAAGATTTTTATCACATTTTTTTGCGATTAAAATGTTTCGATACGTCTTTCCAATTTGACGAGCGCTTCAAGTCACTCAATTAATGTATGAGAATCACAGCAAGTTAGTCAATCGGTAACCACCTGTAATCTTGGCTCGATCTGATTTCATGTTCTTTGGCACGTACGTACGCAGTTGACAGGTGACACTGTCTAGAAATTAGCTCGGAGGGTAAGATGATTGGTCCAGGAAAAGGGGAAGGCGTGAAAAAAAATCGTTTGATAATATCAGAATATATTTTTTTTCTTTTCATGCTACACCCCTAAAGGTAATAACCATTTGACCAACTAACCAGTTTCTGAAAATTGGAATTAACGATGACGATTAATGATTAGTTGGGAAATCGTTTGATCTTGGAAGGTTGCCATTAGTCTTTTTTTGCAAATAACTAATATGAACTTAAATCATTTTGTGTTCGAATCGAATTTGGAATTTTATTTATGTCACTATTGTAATGAATTAATATGTTAAACAGATTAATGACTGTTTTGATATCAAAATTGATAGAAAAAAGAAAAAAAAAAAAATAGAGTGTTAATCATGTTTATTTAGTGAAAGTACATTAGCTGCCTTCTCGTTAATATTGTAGATTGTCTCTTATCAGTAATTGCTTCATTTTTATTTAAATAAGTTGTAATGTTGTAATGAGAACAAAGATTAAAATTTATCTATCATTAATTATATTTATTATTAGCTAAATTGACATGTATATTTATTTATCTGAAAAATGTCTAATTTATATTGAAGTGGCAATAAATTCAATTGCATTAATTAAAATATTTTGAGACACATTTAATCTTACGAATTAGTTGTGCCTGTCTACACGTTCATGTGTTTTTGACATGAGAAGATATAAATTACAGTAATAGAATTCTTAGCACAATGAAATAATCTTATAAAGTTATACATTACATTTCATATACAATCTGGGAAATGTATATTGTTAAGAAAACTGGCGATATCAAATTTTATTTATTTATTCATTATTATTATTATTATTGTAAATTTTATGTTAAATATAAGCATCACTACTTTTTTTTTAACGTATCATTAAAAAAAAAAAAATAACATTAAAAACGTTTAAAAATTAACATTAAAATTATCATTAAAAAATTAACATTAAAATTATTATTAAAAAATTAACATTAAAATTTTAAATCTCTAAAACATTAATACAATATTGCAACTAATTTAACATATTATAAAGACCAAACTAAAGTTAATCATTAAAAAATAAATAAAAATAGTCCTTATTTAAAAAAAAAAAAAAAGAGAGATTATTCAAGTAACAGTATGTATATGATAAAAATGTTTTAGTTTTTAAGCTTTGTTTAAAAATGTTTTTAAAAAATAATTCATAGTATAAAAATATTTCTGTTGGTTAGATAAGTATTTCTACTAAATTTTACAGTGTAATCTCATTTTATTTCATAAATGAAATAATTCTATTAATAATTTGAAAAAAAAAGCACACTTAAAAAAAAAGAATTATCGAGATTCAATGATGATTTTATTAAATGCTCCAGTTTCAAAGTGTTACAACAAAAAAAAAAATTACAATAAATACATAATATTTGAATAGTTTATTGACACAACATCTTATCCATTTTCAAAAAAGATATACTTTTTTTTTTTTTACAAATCAAATAAAAGATGAGAGTCGATACTTTAAAAAATGATGATTAAAGTCACAAAAATGTTTCCGTTGGTCTGATAAAAGATTTGTTTACGAAGAACAAATATAGGAGTAAATCAGTCGCCTCAACTTAACAATGCAAAAAAGGAAAAAGAAATCCTTGCATGGGGAAAAACTCTGTGCGCAAATCCCTACAAACGGGAAAAGTTGGCCACCCGATTGGGTGAGAGTTGCATCCCTCGACCAATAAACACGCGGAAGAGAAATCGTGGCCTCAGTTTGAGTTGCCGATCTTTACACGCTTTCATTCTGAACCATAGTATCAAATAGAGAGGGGAAAGACAGCAATTGTATTACTTTTATAACCAAAGTTCTCTGAATGAAGATGAATCTGTATCGCTGTTGACATTTTGGATTATTTGACCCAGATGGAGCGGTGAGTTTGTTTGCTAAACTATTGTGCATATGGAGTGTGTAGAAGGAGGTTTGATTTTTTTTAAAAATCAAATCTCTTTTCTGTTGGGGTTCTTTTCTTCCGGATTTTAAAAAAAAAATGTATAGTTTGTGGAATATATTTTAATATTTTCTTTCAAACATTATTAATTTAATCAGGTTAATAATATTAAATATTAGTTATTTAATAAATAAATTTATTTACTGAATGAGTTTTAATTGTTTAAATTCTTTCAGAATATATTGTATTAAATAAGTCAAAAGGAAATTTTCTTTTATTTCTTTATCGTTTCAGTTCACATTTCGTTTTTATTTTTTAGTTCAAATTACTTATTTTTTTTTTTTTTTTTTTTCTCATCGCATTGGAATATTTTTTTTGATCTTAGTTTTCATAAATCGCAAATTTAAGATAATAAAATATCAGCTAACATCAAATTTTCAAATATTATTAATTGTTAGTTATTTAATAAATAAATTATATACTGAATGAATTTTAATTGCATAAATTATTTCAGAATGTATTGTATTAAATAGGTTGAAAGGAAATTTTCGAGCATATTCATAAATTCATTTCTTTTTCATTCACATTTCGTTTTTATTTTTGTTCACATTACTTTAAAACATTTTTTTCTTAAAGTTTCGTTTTGATTTAGTTCACATCGTATGAGAATAATGTTCTCTTGTTTTTAAATATTATAACTTAAATTAGATAATATTATATACTAACATTTTTTATTTAACAAATAAAATTTAATTCATGAAAATATTTAAAAATTAAAATTAAATTCATTATTAAATGTTATTTATTTATTAAATAAATTTATTTACTGAATGAATTTTAATTGTATAAATTCTTTCGGAACATATTGTATTAAATAAGTTGAAAGGAAATTTACTTTTATTTCTTTTTCGTTTCAGTTCACATTTCGTTTTCATTTTAGTTCACATTATTTGTTTAAAAAAAAATGAAAGTTTTTTTCGTTTACTTCACATCTCATGAGAATATTTTTCTTTTGATTTTAAGTATTATATATTAAATTTAGATAATATTCTTTTAGAATATATTGTATCAAATAAGTTGAAAGGAAATTTCCCGGTATATATAATTTTTATTTCTTTTCGTTTCAGTTCACATTTTGTTTTTATTTTAGTTCTCATTACTTTTTTAAATAAAAATGTGAAAGTTTCGTTTTCATTTAGTTCACATCGCATAAGAATATTTTTCCCTCTTGATTTTTTTAAATATTATAAATTAAATTTAGATATTTCTTTTAGCATATATATTGTATTAAATAAATTGAAAGAGAATTTATATTTTTATTTTTATTTCATTTTCGATTCAGTTCACGTTCCGTTTTTATTTTTTAGTTCACATTACCTTTTATTTTTCAAAATTTGAAAGTTTTTAGTTCACATCGCATGACAATATTTTCCACTTGATTTTAGATATTATAAATTAAAGTTAGATCCTATTAAATAATATTAGTTAACATCAAATGTTTTGTATTTAACACGTAAAATTTATTTCATGAAAAATCTTTTATATATTTAAGTTTTTGAATTTTTTTAATTTAAAAAAGAAAATGGTAGAAATTCATCGTCTTTAAATGCCTAGTTTCGTTTTGATTCACATTTTTTTTAAAAGCGGGAAATAAACATTTTATTTAGGGAATATTTAAACTGATTTCAAATGTAATAATTTAAAATTAATTAATATTTGAATTTTTGTTTTAAGTAAATCAATATATTATTTTTTTAATTAAAATTTTGGTAAAATTATTCGAAATACAAATAATATTTTTAATATATTAAACATTATATTATTTTAATATATTATTATTATTATTATTAAAATATATAATTTAATTTTAATATACTATATAATTATTATATTAAAAGTTGTTTTAAAAAATGAATTATTTAATTTATTTTATGAATGAAATGAAAAGTCTGGGAATGTGTTAGTAGGTCATAAAAACTTGTATTGTTTCTTGCTGTTCATGAGGAAAAAGAGTTGACAACTCGAGTATTATAAGTACATAATACTGGCGTACGTGCAAAATTTTTATTTTATTTTTAATTTCTGGAAAAAGTAGTCCTTGATTCTTTGACATAAGACGTTGAATATAAATGAAGGTGAAAATTGTCACTCTAAACGTTGCATACTATTGGCTGTTAATTGTTTTCAATTAATTTTACCATAAAAAGTATAATTTGTATTGTTTAATATTTAATAAATATTTTTAATTGTAGGTTATGAATTAAATTTACATGAGATGTAAAACTAAGAAGTGTATCAGGCATTTTACAAAAATTTATTATTGTTGTTCCTATAATAATAAGAAAACAATCTTCATTGCTGTATTAAATTTAGATATTCAAATTTTTACGGGTTTAAAAAGTAAATAAATAACACGAATATTTCTTCCTTTTGAATTTTATTCTTATATATTGGCCAGAAAGCGTAAATAGTGTGTTGGACAACTAGGCTAGAAATGCGATAACGATGCCAAACCAAAGCGTCTTTATCGATGTTACGAACTGACCCGATAAATCCGTAGGCTGATAAATCCTTTTTGTTGAGCTGAAAAGATAGTGAGGAAAAATGTGATATATTTAGATGTCATATTTTATCATCATCATAATCATTGCTTCAAATTCTGATAGCAACATGTTGATACAGTATAGCAGAACACCCCCCTCCTCAAACCACGCTGTGTAACACTGGATTCAGTGAACACAGATGTATTACTATAGTGGTAAATGATTTCAAATGAAGAAGATCTTTGGTATTAAAAACGTGAACAATATCTACTGTATTGGATGTTCTTTGAAATAATTTTTAGCGTCATGGCTAATCATGTAAATTGTAGTTCTTAAAACAAGAATATATTTTTTGTATTACATGGATAAGGGGTAAATGAACTTCAGATGAAGATCTTTGGCATTAAAACACATGAACAATATCGTCTGTTGTGGATGTTCTTTGAAATAATTTTTAATATCATAGCTAATAATGTAATTCTTAAAACAAAATATATATTTAATTGATAATTCAACAGTAACAATAATATTCAGCTTTTTTTTTTTTTAATTTTTTTGTGTGAAATTTTTCATATATTTTGGAAATTACATTAAGAAAATATAGTATAAAAATTATATATGATCACAATGAGTTTTGTAGTTTCAGTAAAAAATAAATTTGTCCATTTAAAATAAATTTTTAAAAAAAAAATCTAGTATAAAAAATTATATATAATCTCAACGAGTTTTTGTAGTTTCGGTAAGCTAATAAATTTGTCCATTTAAAATTTTTTTTTTAAATAAAAAATTCTTTATGAAGTTTTCTTTCATGAAACTTTTAACACTTTCAAATTTTGTTAAATTTTATTTTAATTATTTATTAAGTCGTTACTATTAAAAAGAAAATAATTCAATTGATCATTTGTGAAAGAAATTGGTTAAACAATTTTTAATCAAGTTAAAAGTTGTCACTGTAATAAGAGGTGTTCAAAAGTGTTGGACACATTACAAAATTATACAAAAATAAGAGATAGATTGCCAAAAAAAGAAAAAAAAATAGGAAAGATGTGAATCGATTTTATGCCGATACATAATATAACCAAAGTAACCAAAGATTTCACATCGTAATTTTCAACTTTGTAAATTACATTTTTTTCTCTCTCTCTTAAATTTTGTTTACATAATCTTAATGTAACCAAATAATTGTTCAGTAATTCTTGAATATTTATTGCTTGGTATTTTTATAGTTAGTTATTGTAAAATTTAAAAGTATTTTGCGTCTTTTATTACCTAACGCTCAAGTTTTTTATGTTAACCAAAAGGTCTTTAACCACAAAATTCACGAAATTTTAGTGAACCCTAAAAACCCACAAAAATTCCAGGAACAAAACCCACAAAATTCCACCACTCGATTCCACCAGGTATGAATGAGTGAGTAATTAATTTCCGATTCTAATTATGTGGTTTAGGGAATTTTTTGTAATAGGGAATATTATATTATTTACACTTTAAAAATCCATGTCGCAGTTTTGTGGCTGTGGTCAGAGGGAAAAAAAGGAATAAAATTCCCTTTTTATTATTTTTTTTTAAAATGGTCATTGTGGATTGCAATAAAAATATTTTTTATAGCAAATGACAATGGACACATCAACTGCGAAATTCCTATAATATTAGAGTAGTCAAATTTCTATTCGCATAGTAATGATAAACATTGCCAAGATTGTGGTAAATTTTTGTAACCTTTTGTCATCTATCTTAAATAATCAGCCATATTGAGTATTTTTGTATTAATTTATATTTATATATTAATTTATATCGAGTATATTTATACATTAATTTATATTAATTATATTTATATATTAATTTACATCAAGTACATTTATACATTAATTTATATCAAGTATATTTATATATTAATTTATATTAATTATATTTATACATTAATTTATATTAATTATATTTATATATTAATATACATCAAGTACATTTATACATTAATTTAAATCAAGTACATTTAAATTAAGTATTTATATATTAAATTTTTGTAACCTTTTTTTCATCTACTTCAAATAATCAGTTATATTGAGAGTATTTAAATATTATTATTTATATATTTATTTATATTAAGTATATTTATATATTAATTTATATTAAGTATATTTATATATTAATTTCTATCAAGTACCTTTTATACATTAATTTATATTAATTATATAGTTCATATATATTAATTTTCTAAATCGTGAATATTTCACCTCTGCCTTAACATAGTTTTAATTTTGAAACATAAAATATTTTTATGTGTTTAAAATGTATGTGTAATTTATTTATACCACTTATTTATGTTTCTGTTAATTTTTTAATTTTTGAAAAAAAAAAATAATTATGATAACATTATGTTTTTCAATAAATACTTCCGCTTTTTTACAAAGTTAATTATAAAAAAAAACCATAATTCTAATAAACTGTACAACCTTCAAAACCAACTTTTCGATTAAAATTACTTTGACATAGTTTTAATTACAATTTTTATAAATATATCAGATATCATGTTACAAACTACAAAAATAACGGCACATTGTAAAAAGGAACTTACAAAAAACGAGACTTTCAGCTGTGGAGGGAAGAAGGGGTGAAAAAAAAAAAGGGAAAAAATGAAAAACGAATCTTCAAGGCCGGCAGATGTGTCGGATACGTTTGAGTAGCGATGTTTTGGAATGATTGACTGCATCAGCTAGTAAACAAACTGACATTCGTTTCAAACGACATTTAAGAGCAGGTGCAAAGCTATTGCTAATTTGATATCGAAAAAGCAATAAAATGAGAGAAAACTAGATATCTGAGAACTAAACACTAAATCAGGTTGTTATTTTTCAAGGAAATGACCAAAAAAATTAAGTGTTTTGGAGATTTTAAGTATAAGAAACTTGGTAAATATTGTTTACTGATAGAAGGTTATAACAGAAATAAACAGAATGCAACGAAAAATTTTTGTTGAAATAAACAGAACACTGTTCGTCTCTTTTTTTTATTAACTTATCAATTTTTTATTTGCACTTGTTAAATATAATTGATAAATTTTTCAATTATATTAATTGATAAAATTTTCAATTAAATTAATTATTTTCTATAAATTTATTTTTTATAATTGATAATTTTGTCATATTAAGTTTTTTATTTACACTTGCTTATTATCATTGATAAATATTTTATAATTTTTGATGAATCTTATTTTATATTATGATTAATCTGTATGTTTATGTTATACAGATTAAATGTGTGTTATGTAATAAGCATAAGCGTTTATTATATGCTATTATTACTCATAAGCATGTATTGTAATATATTTAACAGTGTATTACGTAACATCAAATTATTTACAAAAACAATATAGTAGTTTTTTAACAGTTAGTATTAATAGCGATTTAAATTTTCTCATTGATTATCTGTTTTTTTTTTTTTATTATTTATTATTTTCCTAATTCTATAAGTAAAAAAAAAATTTAAATAAGCATTAAATTTTATTTTTCTTTATTTTATCAATGCAACAAATTAATATAACTATTATTCTAGTTGGTATGTTATTTGTTATATATTGATAATGATTTTATTTTTAATTAAATATTTCAAATTTGTATTTAGTTCATTTCTTCATTGTAAAATATTTCGCCTTACGAATAAATAATTAATGCAATACAAATAAAAATAAAAGCATTGTCATGCCATGCCATGCACAAATTAATTTAAATAAAATATATTGTAATATTAATTGTAATTTATTTAAATTAAATATAAAATAATATGAAATTATTGGCCTCTTCAAGAAAAAAATTTAAAATCTGAATAATCTTGAATATTTTTCTTTTTTATGTGCTTGCTATTATGAATCGATAAAAGTATTTCATGAGTAATAATTATTTATTGTTGAAAGAATTTAGATTTCAAAAATAAGTTTCAGTTTAATTCTTTTCATCAATGGTAATACAATCCCTAGCGAAATCAAATTAGTATTGCAATTTTATTCACGTGCTATGTCATATCTATGCAACAATATCAAAACTAGGTTTCGTGGAAAATGGTGTCCAATAAAAGGTGAACAAATGTCCCTTGATTATATGCTTTATTTGATTTTAAATATTGTTTTGCATTTAAACATTTGAATTGTTTTGAAAGGAAGTATCGTTAGTGTTGAGTTACAATTTCTCGATTCAGTTTTCAATGTCAAAGTTAGAAGACCTGATATAACGTCAATGATTAATGATTATTTACTATTATTTGTATGTCGTTCGTGTATTATTTTCAGAAGTTCCATTTTGCATAACTAAAATTATAGAATAAGTGTTTATTTTATGTAAAACTGAAAAATCCAAACATTTTCTTGCATTATAAAAACCAGATTGTCCGTTGAAATTTTAGGATTTGGAAAGTATTTTACGATATAATAAGTTTTGGAAATTTCTAGTTTGAAAAGAAAAAAAAAACTAATAACAAATAAATAAATAAATTTCGATATAATTCATAGCTACTTTAATGTTGAAATTCAAATGAATTTTTCTTGAATGAAATAGTATGTATAATTAAATTCACTCCTTTTATGAAGCTCAAATTCTATCAAGTTTATTTATTTTGAAAAAGCTTTATATACTTAAATATTTCAGATACATTTGTTCTTGACTTAAATATGATGTAATAAACAATAAATAATTAAAAACTTTTTGTCTATTTGAGGGGTCTGATGGCCGAGTGATTTGCGCTGTGGCGCTCGGTTTCCCACAAGTTTACGGTTGCCATGGATGTTTGTAGTTTTCGAAATCCACTTTAAATCGTATGTCCCGGTTTAATAGGACTTTAAAGCGTTGGACGTAGGGCTGACAACTCTATCCAGTAAAAAATACAGGAAACATCTGTCTCGAAATCTGCCAGTATGCAGATGGCCTTGGCCCACCATGGGGCTGTTGCGCCACTGATGATGATGATTGTCTAATTGAAAAGTTTATGAAAAGTATATTTAACAAATAATTATAATATTATGTATAATAATATTATTATATTTAATTAATGTTAATTAAATATAATAATATTTAATTAACATTAATTAAATATTATTTATAATAATACTACTATTATATCATATAGAAGTATTAGAATTTGAATTAGAAAGTCAATTTACAAAATTTTTGTTTTTATTTCAAGCAAAATATTTAAAAAAATATGTGAAACAACGTCATAAACAGTGAGACCATAGATCTTTAATTATGAGAATTTGTATTACAACTTCCCATTCATGTTACAATTAATCTCATAATACTTTCAAATGAGGAAGAATATGTTTTGTTTATCTGATTGAAAGGCGTTACAAAATAATGTAGTAGATAAATATTTAGTTCTCGTTTCAGATAAACTTCATTTAAATAATGATTATGATTCATATTTATTTTCTTGCGTGATTTTTTTCTTATCTCTTATACGGAAGTAATAGTTCTTCAATATGTTTCCTGTATTTTCCATGAATCCACTAGAGATATATGATTATCTTAAATATAATAGGAATTTTTGAAGTTTGAAAAATTAAATCACCAAATTTTAAGTCTGAGAAAATAACTAAAATAAATTCGGTAATTTTGCTACTTGAAAAAATAATCTAAAAATAAAAATAATTATCATTTTCTGATTTTAAAGCAGAAAAGTGTTACTATTTTTTTTTTTATTATTTAATTTGCAATAAAGAAAGTTCATTGAAAAATTATTTGACTAGTTTTATTCTCAATAATTATTGTTTTTGGGAAATGAAATATTGCGTGACTAATTAATTTAATGTGAAAATGGAACATATATATTTTATCATATTGCAATAATAAAAGAAAACATTTAAAATTTAAAAAAATTGAGTGCTAGGATTTTTTTTTTTACAGAAAATTATAAACGGAAAAAAAATCTTGCATAAGTTTTTGTATAATCTGAAAAATTTTGAATATTGGAACAATAAATATTTTTAAAAAGAGGATATGTATAGACTAAATATCTATAGAAAAGTATGCATAGACATAAATATAAAGTAAAAATAAAATATAAAATAAATATATCTATAGACATAAAGGAAGATATGCATAGACTAAATTATGTATAGGAAATAAATACGTGATAAATAAATTAAAATATTTATTTAAAATTTACCATACTTTCTAATAACATTAAATAGTACACCATAATGACATTAAATATCAAAACAAATTAAATAGAAATGTAGAAAAAATTAATGAAGTTAAAAATCGCATTTTTTTATTTATTTATTTTTGCTTTTTATTTCATGCGATTGTTAAATTAAAACATTGCCTTAAAAACTCTACTTCCTAATAACATTAAATAGTGCACCATAATAACATTAAATATCAAAGCAAATATAGGAAAAATTAATGAAGTTCAAAAGATCGCATTATCTATTTATTTTTATTTATGTATGTATTTATTTATTTTTGCTTTATCTTGAAATCTTTAATATTTTCATCACTATTTTTATTTACATTTAATTTTTTTTTATAATACTGAATGTATGAAAAACGTACATCTAATTTGTCTTAAAAAAAAAAATTACAAAATCTTTGAATCAGAGTTCAAACGGAAATCCAATTACTTTAGAAAACAGTTTATAGATGAAAAAAATTCTAAGAGATAAATCTTGAGAAATAAAATAAAAACTCATCGTCCACAGATTAATGTGATAAAAACAAGATACCTCCGATCTCAACCGTAAAGAATTGTGCAGGAGCTACTCATAACAAATTAGAAGTTGATGAAAAATGAATGGCCGGGCATAACTCAACTCGCTATCTATTTTTATGTGCTCCCTGAAAGACATGTCGTACAAAGTTGTTTAAAACATAATGGCCTTAGCGACACAATTTGTAACATACGACATGTGTTAAAATACAAATTGCCATGTATTCGACTTCTGTATTTTTGCTTCATTTGAAGTTAATGAGAGAATTGATGTTATTAGCACACTATAAATTTTTAATTCAATGACTTCAATTCTCAATGCAATTAAAAATTTCTTTTTATTGTAATAAGTTAATTTTGTGGAAATACATCAAATCTGTAAATAAAATGTAAAAAAAAAAAAAAAAAATTGATGTATTTGAATTTAAAGCCTACAAAGTTTATTTAATTGAAAAAATGTTAAACAATCATAGCATATGATTTTATTTTTTCAGCTATATAAATTTACAGTTTATTAATTTCATTTTTCTAAGATTCAATAAATAATTTTTAACTACCCACTGTCTAACCTGTTTTTATAGAAATAAATTTTAGGTTAATATAATATGAATAACTTCGTATGTCATATTTGGCATCATCATCATCATTATCAGCGGCACAATAGCTCTATCGTGGGCCAAGGCCGTTTGCCAAGACCTAGCCTAGCATATTGCGAGAACAGGAGATATTTTGTTTTTACGGGGAAGGGTTGTTATCCCTACGCCCAATAGTCATATTAGACTGAGACCTACGATTTAAAGTGGATTCCGAACCACTACAAACATCCATGACACCGCCGGGACTCGAACCCTATGGCACCGAGCGCTAGTCACTCGGTCACCAAGCCCTATATTTGGCAGATATACATATATTTCATCCATTTAAAATACAAAGACGGTACATATTTTTCCTTCTAAAAAACAAAGACCGAGAAATAAAATTGAGCTTCATATAAAAAAGAGTATTATGTGTGCCATAGAATACATATTTTTCTTACTAGTAAAAGAAAGACTGAAATAAAATATATTATATATAAAAATTCATTGAGAAAATATATTAAATATCGATGACAAGTTAAAAAGTCTTGAAAATACAAAAATTATTTTAATGTATAATTTTTAATATAAGACATTAATTACTTTAGTTTATACATCATTTTAAGAAACTCATAAGTAACGTGTTTTATTAATATAATATTATAAAATTTATGATAAGGATTTTGTTAATCACAACATTCAGGCACAAAGTAGCGAACATTGTGTAGATTTTTAATCACATAGATTCTGATATTTTTTATTATTGTATTTAATTTCCTGTTAACCTAAATATAATTATTATTTTCAATCATCTCTATTTGTGATGAGTTTTATATTTAATTTTTTTATATTTTAAATAGAGAATATTAAGAAAAGTCTCTTAAACGCTATCTACATAAAATATTACAACAGTTCTAGCTAATAATAATTTAATCATGAATAATAAAATGTAAAATAATAAATAACAAATTAATGTGATTTATTGAAATATTAGGTTTTGATATGTATTTATTTTTCAATTTAAAATACTTCTTTAAAGCTATTGTAATGCGCTAACAGGCATTGTAAATAAATGTACGATAACGGATATATATTTCATTTTATAATTCTCACTCATATTCATGCTTAATATCATCGCATAACAATAAATAACAAATTAATGTGTTTTATTAAAATATTGTTATAGTATATATTTATTTTTAATTCTGAAATGCTTATACGAAACTGTTGTAATGCGTTAACTGGCATTGTAAATAAGTGTAATATTATAATGGATATATATGTATATATATATTTTATTTCTCGCTCAATTCCATGCTTAATAATATCACATAACAATAAATAAATAATAAATAACAAGTTGGGATTTATTAAAATATTATTTAATGCGGTTTATTATTATATTATGTATTTGTTTTTTAATTCTAAAATACTTCTATGAAGCTATTGTAGTACGCTAACAGACATTGTAAATGAATGATACCGGATAGATATTTTATTTTTTATTCCTATCCATGCTTAATGACATCGCACAATGCATGCAATTTCTCTCGTCCGGATCTTTTTCCTGTCATTTTCCACTTGGGATTGTAATTTATTTCAATTTCGAAGAGGGAAATGAACTGCCGGCTTTTGAACTATTACGATGAGGCTCTTAAATTTACTATGTAATCTACAACTTTTTACGTCTGGTTTATTCGTTATTAAATGAGATTTATTTAGTAATAACGTCCGCTTTTTTCCCTTTAATTTTTTTCGTATCGTGTGCCTGGAGTGACCTATGTGTAGGATTCGAAACATGAGGGAGTGAGGGCAAACCAACATTGACATTTTCTTTAACATTGATAACAGGCAAGACACATTCGCAACTGGCAAGCCTCTATTGGATTTGAAAAAGAAGGAAATGTGATATACTCTGATATTGTCCTTTGAGTTTGTGATGGCATTTAGGACAAACATTGGCCGTCGAAATGTTACTGTACGATAATTTTTTTTTTTTTTTTTGCACACTTTTGGGGCTAATTAGATCGGGACATATAGTTTAACGTGGATTCCGAACCACTAACAAACATCCATGCCACCGTCAAGATTGGGACTTTAAGCCTGTGGTATCAAAGGCCAGAATGCTAGCCAATTGACCATCAGGCAGCATTAAAATTGTTATAATCTATAAAAAGCACTTCAGTTTTGAAAGAAAGAAAACGATTCGCAGGTGTAAGTTGAACCAAAAGCGCTAACAACTTCAACTAAGTGTCTGGTTTGCTCTGCTGTCAACAATCAACTGTGTGTATCTAGAGATGGTCACTTCATCACTGAGGTCATTTAAAGTGAAACATAGAACGTTATATTATATGTTCCAAGATGCGCACACATCATGAGTTCGCAGAATATAATTTAATTAGCTAATTAAATTATATAAAATTATATAATAATTAATTAGTTTTAATTTGCTTTAATGAAAGCTAGCCAATTAGCGCTCTGGCCCCAACATATTAAAGTCCACGAATTTATTAAATAAAATATGTTATAAAAAAAAAAAGTTTGTGGGGAAATTTAACAATTGGGAGGCTGATTTATATTTTTAAATTCACAATAAAGAAGAAAAATTGTGTATTATACATTAATTGAGTTAAGTTATAAAACATAGCCTTCCGGAGGAACTTTAAGGGAATTGTTTTCATTAGAGCATCTTAGGACAGCAAGCAAGTAAGCAGGCCTTTATAATCAATACAAGACATTTATGCTAATTTAACTCCCCGGCACTACTGTCCATGATAGCGTTATCAGCTCTATGCCCAATAGTCATATTTGACCGGGGCCTACAGTTTAAAGTGGTTTCGAACCACTACAAACATTCATGGTACAGCCGGGACTCGAACTCGAAACCTTTAGAACTGAGTGCCAGAACGCACTCGACCAGCAGCCTCCAAGACATTTATGCACTCTGTCTAAATTACCATAGAGTTCTCGTTTCTGAAACCAATAACCATTACAGACACGGTGGACTTGAATACTGATATTGGCGGTTTGAACTTAGCAGCTATCATGCGCATATTACAAAAGATTACGAATCGTGCGATTTTAAACGTTTTAAGTTTTAACATTTTGTGCATTAAAAAATGTAGTTGGAAGAAAAACATATTTATTTTCAATATTTTTATTTTTAATTCTGAAATATAAAAAAGATAACATGCTTTTTTTTTTTTCTGAAAAAGCAATAATTTCTTCCCGACCTCTTTACAGATTACTAATTTCTCTGATTATTTTTTTTTTTTTTTACTTTATAGAGATTTATTTATTACATGAAATAAATGAACAGAATTGAGATTTATGAAACGATTTATAAAAGTGTTTATGAAAGTTCAACTTTTACCACTAATTGAATAATTCAGAGATTATTAATAGAATTTTTGTTGTTTTTAATCGAGAAGTAGCCTCCAGAGTATTTGTTGATGAAGATATATGATTACCAATTGCAGATTACATGCAATAAATAACAGGAGTATGCAAGAAAACTCCTTCATCTGTCATCACAAAAGATAAATAGAATTAATTAATGATAGGATTAAAAATGAATTCAGATATAAGATTATCAATTCAGTAATCGTGGATAAATAGAAATTCAATCATCATAAACTAATCATGTTTTCTATCCAAGAACATTAATTTTTGTAAATTACTCTTTTCTAGACATGTAATTTGTAACATGATATATCATCATAAACAATTCTAAATCTTTTAATATCGAAATGTAAATACATCATAATTCTGAATTAAACATAAATAAGAACCCGATTTATTGTAACAGAAATTTAAAAAACTTTGTTAGGCTTGTTAAAGAACACCCTATAGTACTTTATATTACACATAAGTAAAATGTGATAAATGTCGTTGATAATAAATTTCGTTGTTACATTACAGAAAATAAATAAAATGTGTTAATGATTTGTTTAATAAAAGATTAGCATATCTATTACTGCAAGTAAAATTATCTTAAGAGAATCTAATGATCATAAATCTATCATGTGTTTCTTTCAATTAACCAATTATTTTCTGTTAATTCTGCTGGTATTTATTTATATAATCAACTGCATTTTCTTTATATCACCTCTGTCATATCTCTCTCTCGCTCTCTATGTGTCAGTGGTTCTCAAATTTTTTTAAGTGGGGGATGCATTTAAAAACCCAAAAATGGCATTTGTAGGCGCACTATATACAAATTTCTGACAAATAAATATTCGTTATTAACCCCTCACAGTTTGATAACCAGATATATGTTTTCCATAGGTTAATATTTACAGACGGCGGAGTCTCAAGAGGCTGCAATGGAAATATTTTTAGCATTTGAAATTCATAGACGCTAGATCTCCTAGTAGTCAACCATGGAAGTTATCGCTTCTAGTTTCTCGGAAACCTTCTTTGGCTCATTATTGCTGTTTGGCGATTTTTATGTGAAGAAAAATATCAACCAAAAATGTTAGTTGTTTTTAATGTCTTTGAATTTGAATACTGACAAGAAAAAGTGTATCTACATTTATTTTTAAATGTAGTTACACTTTTTAAGTTTCCCTGGAAGGCAATGTTTCATAAAAATATGTTTATATAGTTTTCTAGAATATCATAGTATGCACCTGGAGATCTTCTAGGGCGCAGTACTGTTTGAGAATCACTGCTCTGTTTATGTTTAATTTCTACCTATATACATATAACAAACTATAAATAATATAATACATTAAAAAACCAAATAAATTTCATGTGATTTTACATAAATGTATGTAAAAGTTATTATTCAAATAGTTTTTATTTCTGCATTTTTTATTTATTTTTTATTTTTTTTTTTATTCAAGCTAAAATGTTTGTTTACAAACATGTGTTGGTTCAAACAGAATTCTACGTTTTAATGTAGTAATAAACAGCAACCACATCTATTTTGTTCAGTGGAATTTTAATATAGATCACGTTTTACGTTAATAATTTTAATATGGATCACGTGCCAATAAATATCGTGGGCATAAAAAAAATATGCATATCTTGCATCCATGTAGGCACGCTATTGACAAAATGTGTTTTTTCAGTCTGCGATAAACTATAAACCAGTGAATAAGATATTTTTGTAATGTTTATAAGTTTATTTTTTATATTTAATTAAAGCTGGATCGTGTTTTTTATTTTAATATTTTTTCAAAATCTGAAAATATTTTTAAAAATTACCAAATATATTTTTTAAAGAAAATGGCAGGTGCTTCCTTGTTATACAGCAAACTAAAAAAAATAATAATAATGGCAAATTTTAGTATAAACTTAAAAAAATCTCACTGGTGTTAATAAAAGCACTCTAGAGTTTTTATAGCATTTGAGTTTGAATATGCATGTAAATCATTTGTATTTGCCATTCTTTCAAAAGTAACAGTTTTATGTATATTTCGTTATGCTACATTTAAGATCAGTTGCATTGTCTCCTTCCTACTTTCTAGAAGATATTTATTATATAAAGGGTTTTATTTAATTTCAATTTATGAAATGCTTTACGAAATACTTATTGAATAAAATGAAAAATTTATACATTTTCAATATCAGAATATGAATAAATTATACAAATTAAGGCTATATCCCAAATATGAAAAAATTAGACGAATTTAGGTTGAACTGAAAAAATCTAATTGTTCTCAATATGGTTATGTATTGGTTATATATTGGTTATGTATTGGTTATATATTGGTTATGTTAGTTGATTATATAATGGTTAATATTTATGATACTTATTGAATTTTAATTGGTTGATATATATTGGTTCTATATTTGTTATTCATTGGTCCAATATTATTATATATCCCAATATTCCTCATTGTTCCCAACCTCATGTCCCTCATTGGTCAAAAAGAAGAAAAAAAATCTCATTAGTTCCAATATATGTATTCGTTGATATTTATGATACTTATTGATTTTTGATTGGTTGATATATATTGGTTATATATTTATTATTCATTGGTCCAATATGATAATGGTTATGTTAGTATATATCCCAATATCCCTCTTTTGGTCAAAAAAAAAAAAAAACCTCATTGGTCCCAATTAAGGAACACAACAGACTATTTATTCATAGATGAAGGTGTATGATTACCATTTTCATATTACGTGAAACAAATAATTAGGGTATGCAGAGAATGCCATTACAAAGATAAACAGAATTTGTTAATGATAGGTTTAAAAAAAAGAGAAACGAGTGTCTGTGATACTCCAGGTAAATGTCTCGCAGCACAGCAGCATCCAGTAATCATTTTGTTCCGCGTGATCGAGCAAAACGAACGTGTCATTGAATGAATTAGCAATCAGGGGGAATGACAGCTCGTTTTGACATCACAGTCTGGCCAACCGAATTTATCCATTAACTGCTTCAGGAAGGAGGGAACAGCCCATCCGTTCCTTGTAATGGGTTGTTTGACCCTGGTATTGACCTGTTTGTTAAGAGAGTAAAGCTACAAAGTGAAATAGAACGCCCACGCTTTCTTCTTCTCTCTCTCTCTCTCCAAGCTGTGGGAATCGGAAAGACCAGACGATGATCTGTAGCCCGCCACTTTGGAATACATTTTCTTCTTTTTCCCTCACGCTGGGTTTTTTTTATTATGGCAGCAGCGGAAGAGATTAGAAGAAAAAAAGAAACTTGTGTTTTATATCAGTTGATGGGAGTACTTTTAAAAGTGTTAAGTGAAACCAATGATCACTTTTTCTTCTTTTTTGTGCGGAAGAGATTGAGAATGAAGCCCTGTTTTGGTTTTCCGATAACGATATCTGATTAAACAAATTATTAAGAGGTGAGAATAAAAGAATGTGAAAAGCGAAGATTGACAGGGTTCTCGTAGTAAAGGACCGTGAGAAATGATGGTATTCGTGAAATAATGGCATTTTCTTTTCTTGATAAAAAATGTTTCATAAAATTCAGAATAGAAAGCAGATGCTAGTTATTCTAGATGAAGCTGCATATATATATATATATATATATATATATATATATATATATATATATATATTATTAAATTATTTTCAGTTTTGTTACTGCACCATACATGCACTTCAGATCTTTAGATTGAGAGAGGGTTAAATGTGGTACTTGTTGCTTTTTGCATTGCGAATGCTATGATGGTTTTGTTGTTCAGTTTGTGAGGGAGAATGAAAGAATGTGAAAACGAAGATTGACAGTGGCTCTTGTAGTAAAGGACCGTGAGAAATGATGATGTTCGTGAAATAATGGCATTTTCTTTTTCTTGATAAAAGTGTTTCATAAAATTTAGAATAGAAAGCAGATGCTGGATCAAATATATATTATATAATTTTCAGTTTCGTTGCTGCAGAATATATGCACTAGATTGAGAGATGGTTAAACGCTATATGCATTATTTTAGTACTTGTTGCTTTATGCATTGCGAATGCTATGATGGTTGTGTTGTACAATTTGAGTGTAGATAAGACCGTTGGTAGCATTTGTCGTGAAAATTAATCGTGTTTGTAAATCGTTCTTGTCAGTTCTCCTTTGGTTTTTGTGTTCATGTGTTTATATATATATATATATATATATATATATATATATATATATATATATATATGAGAGCACACAGGAATTTTTTCTTGGTAAGGGTTCAACAAAATAAACTGTAGCCGTTTGAGAATGCTCAATAGTTCATGCTAAACTATATTTTCTCTTTTTCCCTCTCGCTGGGTTTTATTATAGCAGCACGGAAGAGATTTAAAAAACAACTTGTGTTTTATATCAGTTGGTGGGAGTACTTTTAAAGTGTTAAGTGAAACCAATGATCACTTTTTCTTCTTTTTTGTGTGAAAGAGATTGAGAATGAAGCCCTGTTTTGGTTTTCCGATAACGATATCTGGTTAAACAAATTATTAAGAGGTGAGAATAAAAGAATGTGGAAAAACGAAGATCGACAGCGGCTCCTGTAGTAAAGGACCGTGAGAAATGATAGTATTCGTGAAATAATGGCATTTTCTTTTTCTTGATAAAAATGTTTCATAACAATTCAGAATAGAAAGCAGATGCTGGGTCAAATATGTATTATATAATTTTCAGTTTTGTTGAAGCAGAATATATGCACTTCAGATCTTTAGATTGAGAGAGAGAAAGTTAAATGTGGCACTTGTTGCTTTTTGCTTTGCGAATGTTATGATGGTTTTGTTGTTAAATTTGCGTGTAGATAAGATCATTGGTAATAAATAAGACAGGATGAGACCACCAGTAATATATAGGACCATTGGTTGTGGTGCAAATTAATCGTGTTTGTAAATCACACCTTGTCAGTTCTTCTTTGGTTTTTTGTGTTTATGTGTTGTTATATATATACACGGGCGCAAACAGGAATTTTCTTGAAAGAGTTCAACAACTTAAACTGTAGCCATCTGAGAAAAGCTCAATAATTCATAGTAAACTATATAAAATAGAAAATATATATACGAAAATATATTAACGAAATTACAATTAAAATTATTATTTATTAATAATTTTGCATTGTACTAATTTTTTGTTCAAAAACTTAAAAAAGACGATATTAAAACCAAAAAGTACTACAGAAAGTTTTTAAATTTAATTTCTAAAAAAAATTACATATTATAAATTAAAATTCAATCTTCTTCTCATTTTTAATATTCATCAGCTCATCTATTACATCATTTATATCAACTTCAATATATCGATGAATATTTAATAAAGCTAAACCATTTAGACGTTCTTTCCTACTGTGTGTCTGAAATTGGTTTTCAGCCTTCGTTACTCTAAAAAAATCTTTCATTCACACATGATGTCACTGATACAGTGGTAAATACTTTTAATAAGAAACATGTGTTAGGGTTTATCTTCCTTATGCATGTTCCTAATGCTTCATTTGCACTTTTTGCATATTGCCGTTTTGGAAAATTTATAGAACCATAATTGTAATTCACTTTCTAAAATGGTGGTGGTAGTTGAAATATTATGAAATTAAACACAAATGTATAAAGTCGTGTAACTTTTTTTCTGTCAAATTATTGTTCCTTGAAAAAAAAAATTGCATCACATTTTTTGTAATATAGTTGTATAATTAATAAACCTTCTTTCAATTGGCTCAACAAATGATCTAAAAATGATATAAATATCATGTTTCGAAAAAAAAAAAACCTATCGAATACGCTGGTATTTGGCATCACATTTTTTTCTATATGTGTATTTGGTGGAAAGTAATACTTGTTTGTTTTTAATTTAAAAATTGAATTTTGTGTTAGATCATTAACAGCATTAAAAAAATTTTTAATTGAAATTCGGATTCTCTGCGAAAACAATTAGTTTGATCAATTACATCACCAATGAAATTTAATGTAACGTAAAATTCTTTATCATATTTTTGTAATAATTTGCGCAGAGGAAATACATATTCGAACAATTTGTGTTATGCGTATAAAGATGCTAAAAAATTTCATTTGATTCATTACATATAAACATATATCACAAATAATAACATTTCAGCTGTAGAAGGCGTGTCTTTATCATTCCAATTCATTATTTCTTCCAGGTTGAAAACTAGGGTACTGAAGAATTCTAGCTTTATTGTCACTGGTTCATTCTTTCTATCCGTCAAATAGGACATATTTGTCATAATTTTTCCAGTTGGATTACAGTGTATATTCAATTTTTGGGTTTTTATTTCGGGTTAATAATGATAATTATTATAAATTTTTATCAATTATGCGTAATGATTTTTCAATCTTTTTCGCTTTTATAGCATTTCCTATTACCAATTTCATTAAACAATACAATTAGAATGCACGAACATATAATTTGGAAATGACTTCTTTGAATTCTTATTTATGGATGCTGCATTTTCGTAACTTTGTCCACATAAAAATGATAAATCATAATTTTTTTTCTTTTCGAAAGATTATTATTTTTACACTTTTCAATACATTTAATTATCATATTTTCCAAAATTTGTCGTGTGCATTTGAAACAAGTACGAATTGTAAAATGTTTCGCATATTTTATTTCTCTATCATTTACATAACGAACGCATAAAGAAAACTGTTCAATTCTGGATATGTTATGAGTTTCTCCTTGTTAATATGAAAAAACACTTGAGTTAATTTGTGACTTGCACTATCTGTTGTAGAATTAGCTTATATAAGCTGATATTATTTGGTTTTGAATATTCTGATAACATTTTTGGCAGAGTATTGAAAATGATTTATTAGAACTGTTATCGTCCACGTTTTTTCTCTTAAAAAAAACGTAAATGCCCGTCGTTTTTCATCTCATCAGATCCAATTTTCTTCTACTTCCTCTCTCACAATTCGAAGTTCACAGCTGTTCAGGAAATATTCATGTGCTTATCATGCCTTATTCAATATCATGATTTATATTTATTATCATGATTTATATTTATTATCTTGCTTATCATGCCTTATTCAAACAATTCATCTACTCCATCTAAAAATTATTATACCAGACATCCGATGCAAACACAGACATATGCATATATAGTTGTTCTAAATGCTTTCCAAAAATCTTTCTATTTTTGTAATTTAATTTGTTTCTTTTAAACCTAAATCTTAAAGCTCCATTATTTTGCGATGTTTATGCTTTATAATTTCATGTCGGTTTATTATTATAATTTTACCTTTTTTTTTTTTTTTTTATCATTTATGCTTATTATTTCAGTTTTTGAATTATTAATTTTGTTCAATTTTGTATGTGAATGGAAAAGTTTCAGGAAATAAACTCATGTTTGTGAAAATTGCAACACCATGAAGGACTTACGCGAGTAAGTTGAAATTTTCAGGAAATGCAAATTAGCGCATGATATGCAAATGATTAGAATTTCAAATCCGTAGTGCATGCGTATGCTGAGCAGCGCCCTCTGAACGGCGGATGGATCCGAAAAAAATAGACGGCTGTAGCTAGGCGTGTATGATTATCGGTGGTTATCTGCTAGTGGTAAACGTTAGCTCAATCGTTACTTATGCCTCTTCGACGAAAGAGAGCGAGATTTAAACAACTGAGTTTGAACGGGGAGAATCATCGGCCTTCGTGAAGCTGGATTGTCTTATTGTGCATCGTGTGCAGCGTAACAGCAGCACAGTGATGCGTCTTTGGAAGCAGTGGACGGACGAGTGTCGGACAACTCGGAAATTGGACCCCGAAATGTGACGTCAGCTCGCGATGATAGACACCTGGTTCGCATGGCGCTGACGGACCGTACAGCTTCCACTAGATTGGCAGCACAGTGGTCAATAGCTTGTTTCATTGTGTGCTTCATCAATTCGTGACGTCTGCTGCAGCGTGGACTGCGCGCAAGGACTCCTTTATACAGGATCCCTCTCACGCTAAACCATCGCCATCTGCGGCTACAATGGGGCCGCTCAGCATAGGGACTGGCGTGCTGATTGGCAGCATGTCGTGTTTTCTGATAATCTCTCTTTAATTTGTGGTACCATGATATCTGCATTCGTGTCAGACGCTATGCCGGTGAACGCCACCTTCCGGAGTGCATTATGGAACGCCACAGTGGACGGTGGACGAGTTATGGTCTGGGGTGCCATAGCATATCATGGACGAGCTCAATTGCTAAAATTGCGGGCAATCTGAACAGCAACCGGTACATCAGTGAAGTTCTACAGCCCCAAAAGCTTTTTTTTTCAACAGGGCAATGCCCGCCCTCAATTTAGGACTGTTCAATCCTTCTTTGCAACGTGGCAGGTACAGCTTCTTCCTTAACCTGCGTATTCCCCGGATATGTCGCCGATTGTGGGATTTCGTTGGTCGGCGTCTCGCTCGTGATCCTCGTCCTGTTGCTTCTGCAGACGAACTTTGGGTGCGCATACAAACAATATGGAATGCTCTTCCTCAGGCAGACATTCAAAATTTGTTTGACTCCATGCCACGTCATTAGCAGCACTTATTGCGGCGCGTGGTGGCTACACAAAAATACTGATTCCGATCTTTGTTATTGTTTGTTTGCTTTGAACATTTAATCATTTATTTGTACCACTACCACTCAACTGTGTGTTAAATTTCATTCAATTGTGACGATTCCTTCATGGTATTGCAATTTTCACAAACATGAGTTTAGTTGATGAATTGTTTTTCGGTCCCATTAATGTATAATTTTTTTTTTCGATTTAACCTTTTCATTGCCATTTAGTCATGTAATCATTTAATTTTTGATTTGCTACTTTTTTAAATAAAATAAGAAAATTAACTTATATAACATAAATAAAAAAATGGCATAAATTATTTTAGAAATAATAAAAAGCCATTTTCATTTTTTACGTCCTTCATATTTAAAGTAAAACAGTTTTAAAACCATTTTTATAACTTTTATTTCATAGTTCACTTATTATTCGTCTTGTATCAGAACTTTGGGATTTATGCTTGCTGACGCTGATTTATCTCAATTTATCCAAATACGATCAAAATACTACAGATAAAAAGAATGAAAAAAGGTGAAAATTAAACATTTATACTCGAAAACACGAAATTATTGATTCCTTTACTAAAGATGACTCACCAATTCGGTTTTAAAAGAAAGGAATCGTTATACACTAACTTATACAACCAAAACAAAAATAAATAAGATGGGTAAGAACCACACATCAAATAGACCATAATATTTGAACAACAGAATCATAAGAAAATAAGTAGTACAACTAGTGCTAGACATAAAAATGGATAAAAGGTAATAATCCCGAGAAGAAAACGTGGGGTAACCCATTGCTTACAGGGTTACGAGACTTTTCTTAGAAATTGAAGTATCATTGCGGTCTTGTAATATGCATGCTCTGACATAGTCTTCTGACTCTCTTTATATCCCGAAGCATTTTGCAGCTTGTTTTCTGGTTCTGCATATTTCACGCGTTCAAACAAAATGTGTTCCAACTGTTTGCGAATTGTTGCAAAATGGACATAATGGAGATGAAACCAGGCCATATCTATGGAGTTTAGAATTAGAAGGATATGTCTTTGCGCGAAACCTGGACAAAAGAATGTCTTCAATGTTTTATACTATCCAAATGACTGAATTATTGAACATATTTTCCACCTATCCATTGCTCTGTTGCTTTTATCTGTACTTTTTTTTTTTTTTTTTGGTTGAAATATAAGGTGTTCCATAAATATCCAATGAAATATTTCAGCATATGCTGCAGATTTTGCGAGAGAATCTGCCAGTATATTTATTTGTATTCCAATATATTGCGAGTTCAGGTAAAAAGGAGTGGATCTAACATCGTAAATTTTTGTCCACTGAGACTAGTTAAAACTGTGTATCTTTAGTCGTTTGGCTTTAAAAGTTTCGCGGCTCTATTTTGTAAACAAAACAGTATAACATGGCGCAGAGGTCAATATGACGGACTCCCGACCGTTCAAGGTTGAGGGTTCAACGCCTAGGCATCGGCTCAATTCAATCTATTTTTAATATTTTTGCTACGATGTGCACCTGAATCCTTTCTTAACGGTGGTGAATAGTTAGGTTTTTATTGTACGCTTTTTTACCCCTTTTTTTATTAGGAAAATAAAAGGATGGAAGAAAATCAAATAAAAATAAAATTATCCAATGAAAATATAAAAATACGTTCCTGATTGTGGCCTTTTTTTTCCATGGACTAACCATTTACTTTTCAGCATCAACATACAACTGCTCTCACCTGTTCCAGCATAATCCCGATGTTCACCTGGTTTAATGAGTTTTTATAACTCTGTTTACTTTTTTGAATATTTTGGCATCGACAACTGGTCCCTTTGTACTGAATTTAAATTTAACTTTAATTTCATTTATTTTGTATCTTACTTTTATTTATTATTAGTATTTTTATCTTTTTTGAGTACCATTTAACTTGAATTTTTATTTTAGAAATATTATCTTGATTATCCATACTAACCTAATTAAGCAGCCAATTAAAATTTAAAGCATATTTATTAATTAAGATGAAATTTAAGGGGTATTTCCCAGTTGGTACTCCGTAATCGGTGCCAGTTGCCAGTTGCCAATCCAATATACCCTCGGGATCAGATGAATTCAATGGGTAAATTGTGATTGCAAATATTTTGAAATTTATTGCTAAGGAACTGGATGGCACGATTGGAATGGATATTGCAATTCTGTAGAGCCTCTAGGACTGAAAGACTGTCTGTGAGAATAATATATATATTATTCGTTTGTTAACTATAAAAAAATGCAGTATTTCCAATTTTGATATCAGCAATGAGATATATGGTTCTTTTATATTGCTCACGAAAACTTCATTACCGACATATTATTCAGGATTAAGAAAAAAATATTAATTACGATTCATAGCTAATAATTTGTTTAATTAATAATATTGATAATTTGTTTATTTCTGATGATTGAATGCTGCTTCTTAAATTCTGCTGCTTCTTCGATTTTAAATTCGAACTACTAATTTTGAAATAAAACATTTTTTTTATTTATTTAAAGGTTGATTGATACTAGGTCACTTTATTGTTTGATGTATATTTCATACATTACCTTATTATACACATTCGAATTAGTTGTTAATTTTTATATTTTATTATTATATTAGTAGCGTTAATATTTTTAAATTCACTCATTAGAACGTAAGATAATAATTCATTATTTATAAATAGATATGCGTTTTTGGATTAAAGGTATAATATAAAGCATCTTTGTAAGTCTACGGTAATTACTGAAATTAATTTATTGAACAATTTGTTGATAATTATTGCTTATCTAATTTAGTCGATTTGTTCTGATTTACTAAAAAATAATACTTTCTTTAAATTCTTTCAACGTTTATTAGAGACATTTTGAGTGATTATTTTAAAAAATGAAACCCAAAGAATATTTTCGATCATGATTTTTCTTTGACGCAAGATGCCGGACGTTTAAAACCAATAAAATATTCCTGTAATATCAAAAGAAAATACATTAAAACTTCACAAGATTTATTACAAATTTAAAAGTTTTTATTATTTACAATTTTTACATTTAAACCGTTGTTCTGATTGAATTTTAAAAATTTGCTTAATCGAAATTTTTGTAGTTGAGCAAACTGGCTCATTGCAAAAATGAAACATTGAAAAATTGCAAACTTGAGATATTTGGCGATATTTTTGCCAACTCTTTTAAATCAAGAATCGCACAGTGTCATCATGGTTTCTTTGGCAAAAACTGTTAAGAGAATCTGAATCAACTGCATTTCATTGTAATGCGTTTCAGTGACAACTCTGTGCTAACGGAAGTATATCCTCATAAAACAGGCTTGCCTAAACACACCAAGTTCTATTCATCCCTAAATGCCTTTGATATCCACCGCTTCTAAGAAGAGAAGGCAAGGATTTTCACCCACCCTTCCTAACAGCAGAGATGTAACTCATCCCTTCTCTGCCCACCCGTGAGTAGGGCCTCTCCTAGAATAAAGGCACCCTTGAGGACTGTTCATCTGGCGAGAATATCATCGGTATTTGTGATGGGGTCCCGTGTTTACGTTTCTCACTTCAATCACTCCGATAGGCCAGAGAAAGGGCTTTGGATCATCGCCTCGAGTGCAATCATTTTTTTTTTTTTCATTTTTTTTTTTTTTTTATCTGAAGATATGAACCGGATTAGTTCGTCAGTGATTCAAGTTCACGAAGTTCTTGTTGGGTCTTAGAATTTAAGATGACTATTGAATAGTGACTTCAGAACTAGTAATGGTAGACAGATTTGCCATTTTTTTTTATTGTTATTATTCGTTTTTTTTTACTCAAATGAAATTTTGATACAAAATGTTTACTTGTGTGGAATCATTGGGAACTTTTTTTGATGTTATGGAAGATTCTGCATGGTGTACTTTATTCCGAATATTTAATTACAGATATTATCAATTATGTTTGGAATCAATGGGAACATTTTTGTATTTAAGGAAGATTCTGCGTGGTGTATTTTATTCTGAATATTTCATAACAGATCATTAATATGATCAAAATATATACTCAATGAAATTTTGATGCAAAACATCTTGTATGGAATCATTGGGAACGTTTTTGCTGTTAAGGAAGATTCTGCATGGTGTATTTTATTGTGGATGTTTAATAACAGATCATATTATCAATTACATTTGGAATCATTGAGAACATAGTTCTGTATAGTGTATTTTATTCTGAATATTTACTGACCATATTATCAATTATATTTGTAATCAATAGGAAAATTTTTTTCAGTTAAGGAAGATTCTGCATGGTGTATTTTATTCTGAATATTTAATAACGAATCATATCAATTATATTTAATTTATTGATAATTTCCAAGGATCGTAGGGATAATTTTCAAGAATTTTAGTTCTACAAGCAAATTTCCTTTTCTAATAATTTTAATTCATATTTAATTGAAAATTTTAATTTATGTTCCATTTTTTTAGTGAAATTATTTCTTTTGTATGCATTCACAAAGCCCTTGTTGACATTAGAAATTAAAATGATTGCTGTTTAGACCCAGAGCAAGTAATGGTAGACTGATGGATTTCACATTATTTAATGCTCTAACTAAACTTTAAAACAATATATTTTATTGTTTTGCATTATTTTTAATGACAGTTTTGAAGATTTGGCATAGTTGATTATATGAAGTTGATTATATGAAGAGAAACCATTTTTTAATTTTTATATTTCATTTGATCTTTTATTGATGATTTTCAAAGGGATAAATACTTTTATAAACTGCTTTTCATTTTTAAAGTAATTTCATCACATAGTTAACAACAAATTTTAATTCATTCTATTTGTTTATAAATTTATTCTTTTATTTATATCAAAATACAATTGTTCTACAATGGGTGAAATTATGCATGTAGAAAGTAGAGAAATTTTAAGTAATTTTGAATTGTATCTTTGTAACTTGATTAACATTATACTTAACGTTACAAAAATATGAAAATGAATAAATATTTGTAATTTCAAAATATTAACAAATAAAAATGCATCATATACAGGTAGTTTGTTTAGTACTGTACATTTTTGAGAGAATTGAATTTTACATCTACTTTTCAAAGTTAACTATTTAAGTAAAGAGTTTCAAACTTTTCAAATATTGAAAATAACTTTCAAAATACTGAAAATAATCTCCAAAATAATGGAAAAACTTTCAAAATACTGAAAATAACTTTTTTAAAAATTTGATTAGGAAATTCCAAATTTATCCACTAAGATGCTGTTTATAAAAATGAATTACAAATTTTAGTGTAGAGTGCTATTAAGTATTTCCTTTGTAATTTCTTTGTATGTAGTATTACCTTTGTAATTTCTTTGTATGTAGTATTTCCTTTGTAATTTCTTTGTATGTAGTATTTCCTTTGTAATTTCTTATATTTGTAATAAATGCATTTAGTTATTTGTAGCAATCTCTTTCAAATATAAATTTCTGTAATTCTACAATTTTTACTACTGTTCAGTTAAGTCTTTAATGAGTAAAATACAGTAAATTATCAAAATAAAGATAATTTTAATCATTCGTTTATACATATATAAACATTTAATTTTCTTAATTTGTTGCAAAAGAATTAAAATGCAATTTCAAGAAATTCTCAAATTATTATTTCAAGTTATTCAATCATCAAAGTTATTGTCAGTAAATTACTTTTGTAAATGTAGTTCAAATGAAGTTCCAATTATTCATTTCGAATGTGAATTATTGTTAAATCACCTGCTAAGAATCTAATAACAATTCTTTTCCTCCTTCTCGTAAAACGAATTACCGCTGATTCGGTGCATAATTAAATATTATTAATAGAAACCAATTATTATAATAGATTTTTCAAAGCCACGGGAGGCACGATGATTTGATTTGTGAAAGTTGTTGAACGAAAATAACTACGACGGCATGTTATTGGTGATTTATTAAGATGCATTTTCAAAAGAAAGTATTTCTTCCTGAAGGAATTATTGAAATCTTAAGAACAACAAAACATAAAATTTTCATTTTATTTTGATTTAGTTCTAAATTTATATTATTGAATCTCATCGAATGAGGATTTTACGATAGATTTAATATTTGCTTTTAAGTTGGGGAAGAAAAATGTAGAATTTATTTTAATTATCACATTTTATTTATTCCACCATTATGTTTTAGATAAATCTGTAATTTAGTTTATCTTCTAAAAAAAATTATACAATTTTTACACTATAATTACACTGATAAAATTTTTTACACAATAACTACACTAATAATAATTTTTACACAATAATTACACTAATAATAATTTTTACACAATAATTACACTAATAATAATTTTTACACAATAATTACACTAATAATAATTTTTAGACAAAATTTACACAATATAAAATTTCAACGACAAAAAAATTTACACAATATAAAATTTCAACGACAAAATGTTTACACAATATAAAATTTCAACGACGAAATATTTACAGAATTTTTTTGTCATTGAAATTTTATATTTCCAGTGCATTTTTTTATTTCATATTTCGACTAAAATTAATTATGAAGTTCTAAAAATAAAAAATAAAATTGCTTGATTTAAAATGAACTGAATTTTTCATCTATTTTAAAATTTTCGAATAATTTGATTTATTTAAATAAATATTTATATTAAATAAAAAAAATATTTATACTTTAATATTTTTTTCGTTATGTATTGAGGAACTAAATATTTATTTAATAATGATTTAATTAAATATCTTTTGTTTTCTGTTCTTTTATTATTTTGTTTACCAGAATGAAATAATACTGTGTCCAAAAAGTAAGACCAAATTTTAATTTAAATTTCCCGGTCATATGGTATTTAAATTTTTTTTTCTTTTTAGATCGTTGGCAGTGTCCTTGACATATGTGTGAAATTTTACGTCAAAATATTCATTAGTGTTTGAGTTACGTTGGGTTTTGTGAGATGCTAAAACTGATTCCGGCGATTTTTGAAATGTCTGAATTAATTGAGCAAAGAAATTGTATTAAATTTTGTTTGCAGAAACGTATAGAATGTTGTAGAAGACATTCGGTGAGCATTCCTATATGGGAAAGAAATGTTTATAAGTAGTAAAAAGCAGTTCAAAGAAGACAGAGAACGCATTGAAGATGAAGAGCCCTCTGTCGACCACCAACCTCAATCGACAAAGCTCGAGTCCAAAAAAATTAAGGATTTGGTGCAAACCGTCGATTTACAATTAGAGACATTGCTGATGATGTTGGAATTTCAAAATTCCATTTTAAAAGATTATTTGGGCCTCAAACGCATTTAATCTTGATTGGTACTGAAAACACTGAATGTGCCAGCTCCCACTGCATTGATTCTTTGTGAATTCAAAATGAAGCCCATATCTTTCCACAACCACTGTATTCACCTGATTTAGCATCGAGCTACTTCTGGCTATTCCTTAAACTCAAAAAACCACTCCGGAGACACCGTTTTGAGTCGATTGAAGAGATATTTCAAAAATCGCTGGAATCAGTTTTAGCGTCTCTCAAAACCAAGCGTAACTGAAGCACTAATGAATGTTTTGACATAAAATTTCACACAGATGTCAAGGACAGTGCAAACAACCTAAAAAAAAAAAAAAAAATGAAATACCATATGCCCGGAAAATTTAAATTGAAAACTGGTCTTACTTTTTGACAGTAGTAGATTATACAATTTTAAATTACCAGCCAACTATCAACTTTTATCAATTTCCATCATATGTACACGTTGATTACTTCATGCAAAAAGAAGAAATAAAAAAATTGTTCACCAATAAACGAACTAACTGTAATGAATAATTTAAATTGGCTACAGAAATTTAGATCTAAAATTCTATTGTAAAGTTTTCAAGGTTTGATTGTCTTTGATTGGCAACACTGTTTTTTGAGGCTCAAAAGCAACTTTTAATATCGTGTTCTAGATCTCAGAAGTATTGAATAAACTTGTTTCGTTGTAAAAATGCTTGAATACGTTGTTGTAAAACTAGAAAATATGTCCATCAGGTCGAAGCATTTCACCTTCTGATTTCTAAAACAATACAACCTTCACCCATATTTTCTTTTTAATTCCACAGTAATTTTCAATTATGTATGTTTTTCAATCTAGGTAGAAAGTAAATCAGCTTATTGTTAAGTATCCTTTGTTTAATAAAATTATATATACCTAGGTTTTTCTCATTTTTATTATTCAATAATATTAAACTGATTTCGAAAACTACATATTCTTATTCGAGTAATTTTCAAATGAAAAAAATATTAAGTATGCTTGAAAAAATTAAGAATTGTATAAATTAATCCTTATTTCGCCTATAATTTTAGAAAATTATATGCCAAGTCGGTTTGTCAGTTGATTTTTAAACAATATTTACTCGCAAATATGAGTATATTTTTTATTTGTTTTTATAAATAACCATATTCTTATTTTACGAATGAACTATTTTTAAAGGAATTAATAATGGCGTATATTTTTCTTTTTCAAAAGAATATAAATAAATATTAAGTATTTATTTTTGAATTGAAGGCCGTCGATAATTAGGTTTTAGTTCCCTTTTTTATTTATCTGGTGGTTCAGGTTTTTTTAAAGTGTTCAGACTCATTTCAAAACATAAATTGTTTTGAATTTGTATTGAGAAGATTCGATTTTCGATTATTTTTCCTGAGATTCTAGTTTATGATTAATATATAATTCATCATTCATATGTTTAAGACATAATAACATTGGCCTTTTCTGCTTATGATATTTGTAGAAACAAAATCGTTCTTTCAGCTTTTGTTAAATTTATGAATTACTGTCCATATGATTAATGTGTACTCTATATTTACTTTTTAATGCTTTGTGACATAATAGTGAATTTTCTTTCTTTAGATTTTCTTTTCCAAAATTTCTGTTTGTTAGCTTCATGTGGTACTTTTTATTATTTTTTATTTTTAATTTACTATTATTATTTTATAATTATTTTGTTTATTCTTTTATCATCATCATATTATTATATTAATTTTGTATACTTTTTTTTTCATTTCGTTTTATATATCCAGTGTATAACTATATTGTTCGAAATGTTTTCAATATTATATGTCTCACATTATAGTTGTGTGATACACGAGGACATTCTGTATTTAAATAATGAAAAAAATCAATAACACGTATTCCAGCAAATGTTTTAAAAAATAATTCTTAATAATATTCGTCTTTATCATAATTTTTATTATCTGTGGTATTCTTTATAATAATTTATTACAAACGAGAAAAACTTCTCTTGAATAAAACAAAATACTCTTCTATTACAATTAGTGTTCCCGTTACATAATGTCACCTGTTACACATCTTTTAACGTGCAGTAGCCAAACGACCTGATCGTCTGCTGCAATTATGCATACTCATACACTGGTGGAGGGATAAATATATTTGCTCCAGATAACAATCATAATAATAACAATCATTCAACAATGGGGAGAGAGAGACCGAGTGAACTTATTCTTTCGTGTTATCAGATGGCAGGGGCGCCCAACATGAAGTTCTGTCACGTTTCTAATCACCAGCAATCAGCTACTGAGTCATCCGTAGAGGTGTATTCGCTTATTTAGCTGGGAATGATTTACTGCCAATTCATGCCGTGGAAGAAACAACGTGTGGTTTTATAATGGGGAAATGTGACAGCTTGGCATGATATGGAACTCCAATGAATAAAACATTCTTTGGAGGTTTTAGCTTTAATGCTGCTTCGGCAACATTTTTCCTGCCGAGTTATAGTGCGTTTATTTATTTATTTTTATTCCAATGTTTTAGTTCTATTGCGAATATTCCAACTAAGACTATTTTAATATGTTTATAGAATAATTTGAATGCATTTATTTATTTTATTCGAATGTTTCAGTTCCATTACGAATATTCAAACCAAGAGTAATTTAATTGTAGTGTTTATAGAATAAATATAATGCATTTATTTATTCATTTTATTCGATTTTCAATTCCTCTATGAATATTCAAACCACGAGTATTGTTTAATTATAATATTTATAGAATAAATAGAATATATATATATATATATTTATTTTATTCGAATGTTTCAGTTCCATTACGAATATTCAAAATATGAGTATTCTAATTGTAATGTTTATAGAATAAATAAAATGCATTTATTTATTTATTTTATTCGAATGTTTCCATTCCGTTACGAATATTCAAAGATTATTTTAATTGTAATGTTTATTGAATAAACCTATTGTATTTATTTATTTATTTTATACGAATGCTTCAGTTCCGTTACGAATATTCAAACCAAGAGAATTTTAATTGTAACGTTTACAGAATAAATAAAATGCACTTATTTATTCATTCAGATGTTTTAGTTCCATTACGAATATTCAAACCAAGAATATTTTTAATTGTAATGTATGTAGAATAAATATAATGCATTTATTTATTCATTCTATTGGATTTTCAATTCCTTTGTGAATATTCAAACCACAACTATTGTATAATTGTAATGTTTATAGAATAAATAGAATGATTTATTTAATCATTTTATTTGAATGTTTCCATTCCATTACGAATATTAAAACCAAGAGTATTTTAATTGTAACGTTTACAGAATAAATAAAATATTTTATTCAAATGTTTCAGTTCCATTAGAAACCAAGAGTATTTTAGTTGTAATGTTTATAGAATAAATATAATGCATTAATTTATCTATTTATTCGAATGTTTCACTTCCAATACGAATATTCAAACCACGATTATTTTAATTGTAATATTTATAGAATAAATGGAATACATTTATTTCTTTATTTTATGGGAATGTTTCAGTTCTGTTACGAATATTCAAAGCACGAGTATTTTAATTGTAATGTTTATAGAATAAATTAAATACGTATTTAAAGAAATTGTAAAAAATCCTGTGTTAATTATGAAAATATTTTTCTGATAGGGCAAAAAAGTTTATGATCAGGAATTCTTCTATTAATTATTATTGATAGTATTGATGTTGATAATAATAGAATCAGTATTTGAAAACTTTCTTTGAATAGTATGGATGATTTTTAAATATTTAATACTTGATTAAAATGAATGTGCTAAAAAGGGATTTGTTGCTCTTATCAATAAACGAATAGATGGACATATATGTAATATGTGTCAGTGAACATATTATTTTTAATTTTTGAATTCAAGGATAAAATAACACAATTATCCAAATAAATACCACACTTGTTAAAAGAATAATTCGAAAATATTTTTCGGATAGTGAATAAGAATTATTCACTATCCGATTTTTGATTATTTGAATTACTTCTATTTATTATTCATTTGGCTTTGACTAAACTTCTTTTGGGTGTGATATAAACAATAATTTGGAAATTATTAATATGATTTCTATACAGTTGGTAAAATGATTGACAGCTAATACTAAAATTTAATTAACCTTATTATTAACAAAAATTGTTAGAAATATTTATAAATACATATTTAATAAATCACATAAAATAATTTTTATGTGATTTATTAAGTATGTTTAATATTTTGACTTGACTTCTTCATTAAATAATATAAATAATTTGTATGGTAATTTAAATATCATAATAATATAAATATATATTAAATAACGTGAATTACACTTGACTAGGCGGAAATGGGTGTAGTTTATTTGAGAATGTTAGATACATAGCAATGTCAGTTAATTCATGAACTTGTTTCAAAGTTCACGAATTAACTGACATTGCTATGTATCTAACTTGTTCAAAGTAATTCCTGCTTATCTTGAAACATTTGCATAACACCGGCTCCATTTTATGTTCTCCTCATTGGTTTTATAGGTCTGAGAACTCTTTTGACTTAGAAGAACCTCCTTTTGGGCGTAATAGAACACTTTAACTGCATCTCTTTTTAATGACGTTTGCTTAAATATAAAAATCTTCCTTGAAACAAAATCCATTCGTTTCTTTTATATCACTTCTTTTCCGTCATTTTTATGAACGTTTCAGCAAAAAAAAAAAAATCTTGAAGGTCATTAACATTATTCAACTTGGTGTTTCACATAATGAAGCAAACGTGCGAAACATTTTGTCCCATGTTTATGATATTTGTTTTATTTTACATCAAATAGGTTTATTCTGCTTATTACAGGTTTTCGACATTTTTTTAAAAAATGGAATTATTAACTCGTGTTAGTTTTACGAATTAATCCTTTAAAAATGACAGGACTCTTTTCCTTACTCACTTCTCGCTGTCTGATGGCCAATTGATTAGAACTCGGGCCTTTGGTACCACAGGCAACAGCTTCGAATCCTAGAGATGGCATGGATGTTTGTTAGTGGTTCAGAATCCACGTTAAACTGTAGGTTTCGGTCTAATTCGCCTACAGTGTACAAAATGACCGTAGAATGACAAACCAAACCAAACCAAACCTACTCACTTCACTGGCTTTTGTAGTTTTTGTTTAATTAAATGGTTTAGTTAATTGAAATTCCGTTTATTAATTAAATGGAAGCCAATACTGAAACCTGTTAAATGATGGTAGTGAAGGATCAGTAAGCCGTTAAATCAATAATCGTTATTTTTAATTGTTGGAACTGAGGTTACAATCTCCCATTCTTATGAAATACTAATTACTTTTGTCATAAACATTTCTTTTAACTTAATTATATGCCATAGATTGGATTTATGAGCATGCATAGGACAATGGGGAAATTTTTCTGGTTTCTTTAATTGTCGATTTTTTACTTTATTTCTATTTTTGGCCTAAATATTAAGGGAAAGCACAGTTGCATAAAAGTTTTTAGCAAAATTCTATCAAAACTTAAATATTTATATTCATCGTTATTGCTTTTTGATTAAACTATAAAAATTGTACGATACTAAAATAATTTTATTGATCGTTATGTAAAAGCCTTTTTTTACGAAATGTAACATATTACATCAGAAAGCAGGCACTGGCAAAAATAATATATTACTGTAGAAAATAATTAATATTAATGCAGCATCTCAAAGAATAAAGTGTACAGGAAATAAAACATTTTCTAGTTTTAGTAAATTTTATTAAGAAAAAAATATCTATGCTAAATTAAAGATTTGAGATTTTAAATGACTCGATTTAAATTAATCAATCATTCTTGTTCAAAGATTCGCAATATATTTTTTACTTTTAATCTGTTAGCATTTAAGAATATAAAAACGATAGTTTGATAAATCAATTGAAAATTCATACAATAAACGTCCTACCATCTTATTATTTATTTATTTTTGCAACAACTGTATTAATTTTGCCAGTTAGTTTTTATGGCTGGCATAAAAATCTTTTGGCAATAAAAAGTTACGTTTTCTTTTAATTAAAAAATTAATTAATAAAATTTTTCGTAATTATTGGCTTCGGAATTTTGGAACGAAATAATAAATTCAGAGCGGGTAAAACGAACTTTTAATTGTTATACTGTTTAAGTTATGCTGGAATATACATGCATCTCTTTATCGATCTATCTATCTATATAAACTCATGTTTGTGAAAATTGCAACACCATGAAGGACTTACGCGAGTGAGCTGAAATTCTCAGGAAATGCAAATTAGTGCATGATATGTAAATGATTAGAATTTCAAATCCGTAGCGCATGCGTATACTGAGCAGCGCCCTCTGAACGGCGGATGGATCCGAATAAATAGACGGCTGTAGCGAGGCGTGTATGGTTATCGGTGGTTATCTGCTAGTGGTAAATATTAGCTCAATCGTTACTTATGCCTCTTCAACAAAAGAGAGCGAGATTTGAACAACTTACAGAGTTTGAACGGGGGAGAATCATCGGCCTTCGTGAAGCTGGATTGTCTTATCGTGCAGTAGCCGCTCGTGTGCAGCGTAACAGCAGCACAGTGATGCGTCTTTGGAAGCAGTGGACGGACGAGTGTCGGACAACTCGGAAATCCGGGAGTGGACCCCGAAATGTGACGTCAGCTCTCGATGATAGACACCTGGTCCGCATGGCGCTGACGGACCGTACAGCTTCCTCTAGACAATTGACAGCACAGTGGTCAATAGCTACAGGTGTTTCATTGTGTGCTTCATCAATTCGTAGACGTCTGCTGCAGCGTGGACTGCGCACAAGAACTCCTTTTTATACAGGATCCCTCTCACGCTAAACCATCGCCGCCTGTGGCTACAATGGGCCGCTCAGCATAGAGACTGGCGTGCTGATTGGCAGCATGTCGTGTTTTCTGACGAATCCCCCTTTAATTTGTAGTACCATGATGTCCGCATTCGTGTCAGACGCTATGCCGGTGAACGCCACCTTCCGGAGTGCATTATCGAACGCCACAGTGGACGAACACCGAGTGGACGGTGGACGAGTTATGGTCTGGGGTGCCATAGCATATCATGGACGATCTCAATTGCTAAGAATTGTGGGCAATCTGAACAGCAACCGGTGCATCAGTGAAGTTCTACAGCCCCAAGCTGTTCCCTTCCTTCAAAGCTTGCCAGGCGCTGTATTTCAACAGGACAATGTCCGCCCTCATATCGCTAGGACTGTTCAATCCTTCTTTGCAACGCGGCAGGTACAGCTTCTTCCTTGGCCTGCGTATTCCCCGGATATGTCGCCGATTGAACATGTGTGGGATTTCGTTGGTCGGCGTCTCGCTCGTGATCCTCGTCGTGTTGCGTCTGCAGACGAACTTTGGGTGCGCATACAAACAATATGGAATGCTCTTCCTCAGGCAGACATTCAAAATTTGTTTGACTCCATGCGACGTCGTGTAGCAGCACTTATTGCGGCGCGTGGTGGCTACACAAAATACTGATTCCGATCTCTTGTTATTGTTTGTTTGCTTTGAACATTTAATCATTTATTTGTACCACTACCACTCAACTGTGTATTAAATTTCATTCAATTCTGACGATTCCTTCATGGTGTTGCAATTTTCACAAGCATGAGTTTATATATAAACTTTTAAAAAAGACTGCTAGAGAATCAACCACTCTTGTAGAAAAAGTGTAGAGAAAGAACAACTGATGTTCATTGATTTAAGTAAACCAAACATTCAAATAATCTACAGATTTTAACTGATTGATATATAGACTGTCATGATGAATGTAGTTAAATAACATATATGTTAAAAGCTGTGTATAAGAAGGCTAGCGCTCGGTGCCACAGGTTTCGGTTTCGAGTCCCAGTGCTGCCTTGGATGTTTGTAGTAGTTCGGAATTCTCTTTAAGCTAGAGGTCCCCGATCTAATATGACAGTAGAGCATTGGTCTAACAACCGTACTCCGTAAAAAGTCAGCAACATGGAATCAAGTCAGATTTCTACCTACAGGTCTCCATCATAACAAAAGCTGCCTCCCTTTCCCTCCTTCCATGAGACCACACGTCTAGATGGACGTCTAGGTCTTGGACTTAGTCTAGATGTTACTGTCTATCAAGTGGTATAAGAAACAACAAAGCTGTGAATCCACATAATGCATAGCATTTACTATATTGATATTGACTTACATTAAACTGGCATCCATAGTCTGAGAAATAATTTAAAGACCATGCTTTGAAGCATATATTAATGTTATGGATGACAAATATATGAGATATAAAAAAAATTGAAACTGCGAAAACTACTAAAAGATTGGCTTGATGATTCTGGAGGAAAAAAAAAAGAAGAAGAAGAAGAAAACGTGTGTGTATCATGGAGCTTGTGATGAGGAAAATGTATAAAGAGAGTTTTGAATTTTCCTATAGATGACATTTTTAAAGCGTCAACGAAACTGTAGATATGTAATTTATGTCAGAAATATCTCTAAAAGTAACATTTATGTTGTTTTAAAATATTGCTAAATCACCATTGCTATAGAGTTCTTAACATATACTTATTACGTACTCATGTATTTTAATGAATTGAAAAATATAGTTTAAGGAAAATCTATTGTCTGATACTTATCAAATCTGTATAGTTAAGAAAATTATATTGCTTTGAATTTCTACTTCCTGAAATTATAATAACTTATATTATAATATACTTCCTGACAGTTATAATTTAGTATCATATGTTTTAAAATTTTAAATATCAGTGTTTCGAAAATTTTCAATTGTTTTGCTATGATTATGTTTTGCGTAAAATAATAAAAATTTGATGTTTTGTACAAAGTTAAATATTGAAATATAAGGCATTTATCTGAAGGAATACAATTTTTTTCTACATTTACAATACAATTCTAATTAAACTAATAAACTATAGAATAAAATATTTTAATTGCAATAAAGATATAAAATAGATAAAAAAAAATATTGAAATAACTTTTTTATAATGAGATTTACCGGTGTCGACAAACTTATTAGTCAAACAAAGATCATCATTTCAAAGATTAATTTACTTTTGTAAGCCACATTTTTATTCAAGAATCTTTTTTTTTTTGAGTCGGTTTAAATTAGCTATTAACATTAAATAAAACCAAATATCATAATAATAATAGGATATTTATTAACAAAAAATATTTTTACATTAAAATAACAATATAATAAAATAATATTTAAAGTGAACCATGACATGGAATTGCCTTGGAAAGTTTGAATAAGTGAGGTTTGTACATCGTTGTTTTAATATAGATGATTCCTAGAAGCCTGATTCTAGGCTCTCATCAATAAGATCATTTCTCAATTTATTTTTGATAAGGCACGTGCTTGAAAAGATGGTTCACATGAATATGTAGATCAAAGAGTGAAATAACAGCAAATGTTAAATTTTCAACTGATCATATGAGTCAGGAATACTATTCCAGGTCTTTCAAAGCAGGTCAATTTTGTTGTGTACTAACATCACATATATTTTTTTCCACGTCAGCATTAAAGCTTGCAAATTTGGAGATTCATATTTCTTTGTTTTTTTAACTCCAGTAATTGCATTTCAAGGACCTGATGGCCGAGTGACTAGCGCTCTGGCACTCGGTGTTACGGGTTTGTGGCATGGCGGTGCCTATAAATGTTTGTAGTGGTTCGGAATCCACCTTAAAATCGTAGGACCCGATCTAATATAACTGTAGAGGTTAGGCTTAGGGCTGACAATCCCTACCCGTAAAAAGACAACATCTCATGTCTTGGATGTTGCCACTGGGCAGGCAATCTTAGCCCACCTTGGGCTGTTGCGCCATTGAAGAAGAATTGCATTTCTAAATCTAATATTAATATTAAAAGGGATTAAAATTCAATTTTATTACATCATGACAGAGGCTTTTTAACGTAGGCTAAGATGGCTATTTCTGAATTCCTGAAACCTCTCAAGAAAAGCTTCCTACCTATTTAAAACTGTTGTATCAATGTCAATTACCGAACTATTTTTTTCGCAATATTTCACCAGGCTTGAAAAGGAATTAATGGTTTTGTTTTCAAAACCTTGATCAAAAAGGAAATAACTTGCTTTCGAATGAAATTACTTCTTCCAGGATAAAAAAAAAAATTGTAAAAGGATCGAAAATTGGGAAAAGAAAAAATTTCCTTGTAGCTTACGATTAAGATTTATTTACATGAAACCTAATATTTACCATGAAACAAAAATTTTTGGATGCACTGATGGTCCACTAGTTTAGGATAGTCAATACCCTTTTCAAGGAGAAATACTTTACATTTTTAATAATAAGGAGATCTGCGTATTTGCACTCCATTTCATCTTAAACATTCTTTAAATTGGCAATGAAAATTGAGCTTTAGCTACAACTGTGTCGACAATCTTGATGACCAATTAATTCCATAATACTGAATATTTCTCCTGAAAATGTCTGCCTACAAGCACTTCTTGGTGGATGATGCAGTGGTAAACTAGGATCTCGGGATTATTTTTTTTTCTTTAAAACAAAAACAAAACCTTTTCTCACTCAGTTATATTTTTTTGCCCCATCCTGTGAAAGTGAAACAGTTTTATCAGGGGATGTTTCTCCATACATTCAATGATATCATTGCAATATCCTCCTACTTATTTGACCTTTCAGTGGCAGTAATTCTAAAAAGTTTTTCTTTAGGATCTGTGGATGAAATAAATTGAACCAAAAGTGAAACTTGCGCTGTGTCATTTACGTCACAAGACTCGTCAACTGCTATTGATAATACTGAATCCAATTTAAGGTCTTTGATTTTCTGATTGGTTTCATTCGAAAACATTACGACTGTTCACTTTCACTGTTTTAGTAGACAATGACAACTCTTTTATTTTTCTAGAATACCTGCTTTTGTTCTTAAAATTCCGAAATAATTCTTAGAATGCATTTAAAAAACAACTTTTTTTGGTATTAAAGGATTATTAATACCATAATGGGCCTGATGGCCGAATAACTAGCGCTCGGGGCCACAGGTTTAGGGTTCGAGTCCCGGCGACGCCATGGATGTATACAGTGGTTCGGAATCCATTTTAAGGCGTAGGTCCCGATCTAATATGACTGTTGGGAAACTCTACCACATATTATGTTAGGAAAACTCTACCACATAAAAACAAATCTCCTGTCTCGAAATCTGCCAGGAGGCAGACAGCCTTAGCCCACCATGGGGTTGTTGCGCCGCTAATGGTGATGATGATAATGATTAATACCATAAATTATTTATTTTTCGATTATTTAATGTTGAAAATCATATGATTGATTATTTATTTATTTAATATACTTATGCATTTATGATAATTACGTTTAATCACATACTTACCACATTTTGGAACATAGATTTTGCTAATAAATTAGATTCATAGACAAAAACCGTCTGAAACGTAAATACCACAATAAATATTTTAATCTCTGAGAATTTTTTAATTTATTTTTAGAACTGATGTACAAACTTGCAAATATGTTTAAAAGTTTATATTGTACATTATTTAAGTAGTAGTTAACGGCTTATCTTTGGTTTTAAAAGAAAAAAAAAAATTCAAGTTAGAAGTATAGAAGTTAGTTATAAATATCACTGGTACTTTATATAATTCATACTGTTAATCCCTAACTCACAGTCCACCACATGCAATAGCATGATAAAACAATGTAGTCATGCACAGGAACTTTAAAATGCCAGTCATGTTCCTTACACAGATAGAACAGCTGCTCAAATCGTTCAACCAACCTTGAAAATGTCCAAAAGACTCCGACTAAAATAACAGGAAAAGGATCCGAGGCGGAAAAATTGCTCAGTTTATAACTTACTTTATCCACACCATCTAAAAAGAAAAAAGCGTCCAATGATTTCCCACCAGAACCTGACCTTTAGTGACAATATTAATTTTTTTGTTTCGCAAGTTGACGACTGTTTCAACACGCGCTGTGTACTTGGGAAAAATGACGAGAATTGCTGTCAAAAGAAATAACTTCATACTTATTATTCTGAAATTCCCAGTATTTTTTCTGCTTCGTCCGTCTTCAAAAATTTCTGGTTTTGGTGTTTCGTACCTTTTGAAAAGATATTATGGAAATGGACGCTGGTTTGATGAATGGTTGAAGGTGACATCTGCGATGAATAACATGGTGAAAAGTTGCCATAGTTTCGTTATGAATGCTAACGAATACATTCTCTGTGTGTGCATGAGTTGTTATATCAGATTTCGTAAGTGCTTTCTGTATTGTGACTAATGATTGCCTGTCAACAATTAAATGAACAGTTATGATTGAATATTTTTGTTGGATTAAGGCCATGGCAGGTGAGGTGATCTATTTTTTTTATAATTGATTGTCACAATGTAAAAAATTGTTCGATGTTGGTTATGCAAATTTTGCTCTTATGAAAATATAACATTTAATAAAGAAAATAAACTATCATATTTATATTCTTACGAAAAAAAAAATCCTTGAATAAGAGTTAACAAAATTGCTTTTTGTCTTTGTTTAAAATTATAAAGGAATAATTTGTTTAGATTTTAATAAATAATTATGCAGATTTATTTTATTATTTTATCATATTAATTATTGTGAATTTTGCGAGATAAAGATTAAAAAAAAATTATCGATCAGACGTCAGCATTTGATTCAGGTAGACTAGTCCAAAGAGGGGTACTCAAAATGATACTTGAAGGGGAGAGGGGGCAAAGTTAGAACCAGATCTTCGATTTGCATTAACAGAGGATAAAAACCAATATTATTAAACTCAATCAAATTCATCAAATTCAATTCTAATCAAAAATGTAAATTTGTAATTTAATTAATTGTAATTTAATTGCGATTAGAATTGATGCGATATAGATGCACACACACACATATACATATATATATGTATATATATATATATGTATATATGTGTGTGTGTGTGTGTGTGTGTGTTATCATCATTATCACAAATCATTATTAATTATTTATTTTAAACAATATACATGCATTTCAATTAAATTACAAATTTACATTTTTGATTAGAATTGAATGTGATTGCGCTTAATAATATTGGAAAAATCTCGTTTTTGTTATATTGCATGGTGTACGACTTTTATTTTCGTCTTAAGCGTATGTCATCGAAAAAATTTGGAGATTGTTGTAGCAAACTATTACCATGTCATCGCGATGTCATTGCATTTACAACTGTGTTATTTCTTATTCATTCTTATCAGTCTTTTTAAACTGTTTTCTACTTTTTAAAGTAAAAAATTATTTAGAGAAAGAATTCTTTAAGTATTGGAATTTCACATTTTATTCATTAATTTTATATGCTTAAAAAAAAAAAAAGTTGATAAAGTGTTGAAACAAATAAACTGAATTATAATGCATGAAAGGAAACAAAATATTTAAGAAAGAAATCGCCTTTCCTTACTGCGGGATGAAAAAAAAAGTGTACAGATTACAATGGATTTTCCTAATCCGTTCGCACCTGTCCGGATTTTAAGTGGTCAGACTATAAATCGTCAATAAAAAAAATTTACACTGCATATAAGCGTCTATGAAAAATTTATACAGAAATACAAAATATATATATGTTAATTTCATAACATAATAAAAGAATTTAAACACATAGGGACATTTAAAACACAATAAAACTAAAAAGCTGCAATTTAACGTTTAAAATAGATCGCATTTTCCATCAAATTATAACCGGAAATGAAGCATGTCTTGATCTCTGTTATTGATAAAAGACATAACTGCTCCTTCGACTTCAGAAAACTCAGTTTAGTTCAGTTAAAACACACTCTGCTCAATTAAAAATTAGTTTTCACTCACTCCAATTTTTTGGTCACCAAAATCATTATCAACAGTTCTCATGAATTTTAAATTTTTTTTGCGAGGTTACTCAATACATTATAAATCCCTGAGCTACCAATATGGTAAATTTTTAGATAATATAATTGAAGTTTCCTCATGATCAGATTTTTTTTATAACATCCCATTTGCCAATAAAAATTAAGTTGCATTCTTACATTTTTTTATTTAAATAACATATACTAATGATTTAAAACTTTTTTTTTCCCTTATATACGTTCTTTATTCCGGATATCCTATGTCCAACCGCAAGGATTTTCTAAACTCACGGGGAATAATCCGTCAATTTCCTGGGATTTTTGAGATGGCCACTTGTGGTTTTTGGACTTCAGGTATGGGAAAAGCCAACATAAATCATGATAAGCTACCATTTAACTCGCCCTACAATAAATACCAGTTAGGCTAAAATATTGAGTAGTAGAAAGTTAAAGACGAAAAGTCAAAATAAGAAGCGTCTCAGGTTCAAATGGGTGTCAATATACATTGAATTTGGAAACTATTGCTTGCATAACTAAAGTTAAAATGGCAGATACACATAAAAGGAAATTATGCTAAGAATAAAATTCTTATAAATATTCAATAAAATAATAATTATTATCATTATAATTCTGAAAAACTATTTCAATAACATAAATGTTTTATCATTTGGAAAATAGGAATTATGAACGGAATGGCAAATACATGGAATAATACATGTTAAACTATATTAAATATTATCACACATATGTATAGTATAATAACTATTTATGGTAGTTATTACTCATATGTGATGCATTTCCTAACATGTATTTAGCGTTACCATAATTATTTTCAAGTAATGTCAAAGACACTAAATAATGCGGCAAAACAATATTTAATATTATCATACATATATACATGTAAATAGTTATGTATAATATAATAACTATTTAAGTGTGTTATCTTTCATATGTGATGTAATTCCTAACATCTATTTAGCGTTATCATAATAACCAATTCCTAATAAAATTCATAAAAGTTTCATGATAAATACAGCTATATTTTAGTAATATATCAAATGAAAATATATAGTTTTGTTACTATTATATAATAGTTAGGTAATATGAATGCAAATATTTTGTATGCTTTTTGTCCTTTGTCGATTTCCGCTTTTGAAAGATACAATTTAATTGCTGCATCTGATTACACACAAGCAGGTGTTTGCATAGATTTTGAAATACCGTTTTAACGGTCACTGAGAAAACATTCCTTTGTTTGAAACGTTAAGATACTTGAAACTATTGATGTTTGTAAAAGGTTAAATCTAATATGAATTATTTTTTTAAATAGAAGAATTATAATTTTAGTGTATTCACGCGGATTTTTCTATGGTTGTTTGCATATGTTCAGTAAATTCAATTTATAACTATTTAATTAAACAGTCAATAGTTATCCATAGTAGAAAAGATTATCCATAAAATTATTTTTAGGTTTATTATGTGGGGGATATTTTATTTAATTTTTAAATTATCCTTTTAAATTTATTTTTGCTTCTTTAAAAAAACATATAAATGACATTGAATATCAAGTGGTGTGAAAAAGATTTCTTTAAAGCATTCAAATTAAGGTATTTTCATTAGATTTTTTCATTTATGGATATGTATACGTTCCATTTATGGAAATTTTTGTCCGTTTTCATTATGGATATGTATATGTATTTATGTATAGTCAATACGTTTATATAAATATTTATCCATCTGAATTAAATAACACAGAAGATCAAGTAGTATGAAAAAGATTTCTAAAAGCATTTAAATTAAGGTATTTTCATTATATATATATTTTTATTTATGGATATGCACAGTCAATAAGTTATTAATATTTATCTTTCTAAATTAAAATGCTTTTTTTGCATTATTATAATTGTTCTTGAACATATATTTTTGAAGGAAATTTATCAATCCGAAATGTTTCTAATTTATTTAGAATTCATCTAAATATCATCATAATGTAAAATATTGAAACCTACATGTATGAAATGTTTTTATGTTTATACTATTATTATTTTAATGTATTGTTTTCCACTTATTTTTTTACAGATAAACTCAAAAAATCTCCCAAAACTTCTCCAAATGGCGAGGACAAACTGCAAGAAAAGAGTCCTCAAGCTACCCAAGACACTCCCTGGTCTGTACTTCGATCCGTGTTCCGACGGTCCTACTCAGACCGCAGTCCAGGCGACCTAGCCAGCGAGTTGAGGAAACCCTCTCCCTCCTTGTACTCGGAACTGCGAAAGTACCTTAAGGACCCGGACTGGGCCCGAGCCTTCGTCAAAGAGAACGGGGTCGACACCTTACTCGAAACTCTCAAGTCCTTGCAGGGAAGGAATTTGGAAGAGGTGCAGTTGAAAGTTGAGTGCGGACAGTGCCTCAGATTGGTCATGGATTCCCGAGTTGGATTGGATTATATTATGGAAAATGCAGATTACACCCAGAAGCTAGCTACTGGTAAAATTTTTGTTCCATTACTTCTTACATATAAAATTTTGAAGCATTTATAAAGATTTGGTTTGTCGCGCTACGGTCATTTTACGCACACTTTAGGCTAATTGGCCGGACTTAATTAACGTAATTAAGTGTGCGTAAAATGCGTAAAGATTACTACAAAAAAGTGCTTAAAATGATTACTACAATTTAACGTGGATTCCGAACCAACAACAAACATACAGTCACCGCTATGCGGCCCCTGATGTGCCAATTGGTTAGTGCTCTGGCCGTTGGTAGCACAGGCTTCAGGTTCAAATCCTGGCGGTAGCATGAATTTTGGTTAATGGTTCGGAATCCATATTAAACTGTAGGTCCCGGTGTAATTAGCCTAAAGCGTGCACAAGATGACCGTAGAGCTACAAAAACAAATCAATCCAGCATTCGAACCTGAAAACTGTGGTACCATAGGCCAGACGCTAGCCAATGGGCCATCAGGTCACTTGAAACATTTATAAGTAGTATGGTATCATTTTTGTGATAAATGTTAGAAAATTTATGTTTTTAATAAAGAGAACTGAAATCACTGCAGTGTGAGATTTTAATGATTTTGATGTCATATATTCTATCAGTCAAAAGTTGCTGATAGTAGATTTTAGATGCATTGTTTAGAAATAGTATTCGAAATCACTGTTCTAAATTTAACATACTTCAATGCAGAAAACACAGTGACAGTACGTGTATTTATGATAGATTGGATTTATTTTTCATCATTATTGTAAATTTACTTCTTCTATATGCTGTTTATGAATGTTAGGATATTGCATTAGGAGATTGCCATTTCAGCATTAGAAAGCATTTTAGTATTATTTCAACGAGAATTAGATAATTTTTTCTTGTCATAAGCCATAAAAATTTTTAGCGAATATTTTGAATTATTTGCTGTATTATCACTGTATGTATGATAAAAACTGGTATTTTTTTTAAAAAAAAAAACTGCAATTACAAAAAAGATTTTCTTGCTGCAGGAAACATACATACAAAAGATTTTTCTTTGCAGCCTGTGTCAAAGTTCTCAATTAAAAACTAGACAAAAAAACAACATATTTTTCTTGATAGTTCTCACCTAAAAACATATTTTGTGTTGAAGTATAACATTTAAGAAATATTTGTTTACCCATTTAACATTTTTAAATAATCTAAAAGTACCTAATTAATATTTTATACAATTTAAAAGTTTCACTTTGTTATTCTAGGCAAAAAACTTTACATTTCTATCAAGAATTTTCAAAGGCTAACATTTTATGATGTTGGATTGAAATTGTAAAGGGGTTTTTATTGATTTGGTTTGTTTTTGCACAATTTGGACTAATTAGACATGGACCTACAGTTTAACGTGGATTCCAAATAACTAGCAACCATCCATTCCGCAGTAAGGATTCCAATTTTTAAGCCTGTGGTACCAAAGACCAGAGCAATAGCCATTCAGGCCGTTTGTTTTTATTTAAATGTAATATATATACACAATAAAAAAATATTTATTTGTAGTTAGATTTTATGAAATTTATCACATTATTGAAAATACTGCGTGATATTAGTAATATTTTAACCGTATTCTGTAAGTCCAAATATCTCTATTTGATTTGATAAATGACAGAAAATTCTGATTCAGCTTCCTTATAAATTGATTCAACCTTATTCATAACACTATCTGCTGTGAAATTGATATTTTTCATTTAATATTCTGTAACAATTGAAAGAAGATTTGCGATGATATTTTCACGCATTTCAATGAGTCAACAAACTACAGAAAATAGAAGTTGAACTTACTGAACAGGAAGTATTCAATATTTATTCCATTTTGATGGACGAGTTTTTAGCATGCTTCGAATATGTTATCGCTCATGTTTTCACAAATTTAATGTATTAAGGATATAAAAGTTAAAATTCAAATAAAAGTCAATGCCTATCATATGAGTAGAATTTAAATGCAAAACTATAAAGACATTTCTAAATGCACTATTTAAAAATAAAAATGGATCTAATCATCTGTTTAGTTTTTATTTCTCAGTATTTATTATTTTATTCCAAAAATGCTTAGTTAAAAATTATGAAAATTTTATAAATAATGTTTTAATTAAACGAAAACATTATTTTTTATTGCTATCAATTTTAATTTCACCAGATAGGTCCAACTGTAAAAAATGACTGAGCCAGTAATTAAACAATTCTAAAAAAGAAAGGTTAAAAAGCAGTGTCTTTACTACTGATTGTTACATTGAAATATACAATTGAATTACCTCCTTAACATTTAATTTTAACATTAATTTCTAGAATTTTGAAAAAAAAAAACTTTTATAAAACAGTCGCATTTTTAAATCGACTCCTGACTATAAGGCCTATAATGGAGATCTTGTCAACTACACCAATAAGAAATTCTATGTCCCTCAGCGTGTTGTTTATTGAGCTTTAATAACAAAAAGAAAGAAGGAAGAAGATGGTGCAAAGTTCACTTGTTGCAGACAAGTAGTCTGCTAAATAATCACCAGTGCACGCGGACAGATTGTAGTACATGTAAGTTTTATTCCCACGGATGTTATGTTAAAAACAAATCGTCACTTCCAAAATAGGAAGGGTTTTATTTATTTAGTTGCTTCAACTAAATAACCATTAATGTGCGTGGCAACATTGAAAACATTTCATTTTTGTTACTAAGTTTATACACAAAAATCACCAGTGTTGCTGGATGGATGGCTTATGATTAACGAGACTTTAGTCTGTTGGACAAGAAAACATAGTTTTGCCCATAAATTTGTTTATAAATATAGATGTGTTACCAAATAGGGAATCGGACGTTATGAGGACATTGCACGGAAGTAATGTGTAATAATTAAGAGAAATCTCCCTTAATAAGTTGCTCTGGACAAGTGCAACACTCTTCTTGTACTTAAATCTTCCGGGTAATATGTCTTCTCTCTGACCCTGATCACTGCGGAATAAATTTAACTGCAGAAATCATTCTATGACGCTAACAAATTAGAACATCAACATTAAGGCTTCCTATCGGAGGAAAAAAAAAAAAAAGTATATCAAAAGGAAACAAATGGCTCAATTATGCTTCAAAGATTTTGACGTGCTTCGGCTACAAAAAGAACTTGAGGCCTAATGACAGATTCCATAGAATACCTGTTGGAAAAAGAACGTGTAAATACCTGTGCATCTGATCATTGTTTCTCTAAACCTGGCAATAAATAACGAAAGGTTACGTCAATCGTGATTTATTGTTTCTTTTTTAAGAGTTATTTTTATTTGGAGGGAAGTCCATTTTTAAATGCTGATTGCGCTTTGGATCATTAAAAAAAGTTTGTAAACAGGTTTGATTTACTGTTATGTTTCTATAAAAAAAGAATTGCTTTTTATATTATTTATATTTAGTTGGATTATTTTAATATTTTGAAATTGTGGTTGATTGTTCAATTATAAAGTTTTGAATTTCAGAATGTTTCTATGAATAAATTTCATTTGTTTCTTTTTCTCCAGTGTTTATTGATTTAACTTGGATTATTTTTTTTTAAAAATGGATGTCCAATTTTAAAATAGAAAACGCTTTTAAGTTAGAAATTTTAATGTAATATTCTCAAATTATCATTTACTCAATAATAAAATAAAATTTAATAATTTTTAATATTTTTATTAACTTACAAATAGAATGCCACGATGCAAACCAATGTATTTTTATACATCATAATGACGTCTTTTAACTAAAAGAATAATTTTCTTTAATTTTAGGGCTAATGGATGCATTTGTCGCCTTCTATGATTGAGAAAATATTTTGAGTTTTGGCCAACTTGAACTATGCAGCCCCACTTTTGAGTGATAACAAATATGCGGTTTCAATTTGTAATGAAAAATATATATTAACTACAAATTCTTTGGCAGATATTTATAATGCGTAAAATCTAATACGAAAGAAGGAAAGGAACTTTCTACATAAATTCAGCCATAAAATTTGCATCAACGTATATATATATTATAATTGTACATACATCAACGTTTTTTTTGTTCCAATGCAGCTGGCAAACACTTATTGGTCTTGGATGCCTTAAGGCAAGCTGCAATTACCACTTTTGCATTACCCAGGGGGCGCGTGCAACTTGAAGATAAGCCACAGAGACGCGGAGTTAAATGCCCCCGCAACGCTCTACGATCCCTATTAGGACCGGGACCTACGGTTTAAAGTGGTTTCGAACCACTGCAAACATCCATGGCACCGCCGGGACTCGAACCCGAAACTGCTGGTACCGAGCGCCAGAGCGCTAGCACTGGCCATTCAGGCCCACATACCTCAACTTACATATATGTACTTTGCAAATTTTAGGCTGAATTCATGTAGAGAGTTCCTTTCCTCCTTTCATTTACAAATAAATAAAAGAATTTGCAGTCAATATGTAATCAATATATATAGTTTTAATTACAAATTAAATGTTAAATAATATATACACTCAAGAGCCAAAACATTATGGCCACCTGTCAATAACGAGTTGACCCACCTTTGGTGCGCAACTCAGCTTCAACCCGCCTTGGCATGGATTAATACCACCACTTAATACCAGTTAAATACCACTTCCACCTGATCACGTGCCTTCCACGTCATCCAGGCGAGTTCATTGCAAAATGTAGGGGTGGTCATAATATTTGGGCTCTTTCGGGTGTAGTTTTCATTACAAAATTAAACCGTATATTTGTTATCACTCTAAATTGGCTTCATAGTCCAGTTGGCCAAAACCCAAATAGTTCTCAATTTTCTTAATGTTGTCTTATTCCATTCTCTGATTTGCAGTTGTATTTAATTAGTGCTAACATAGTTTGCTATTTTACTCTAAATATATCACGCCACATATTTATACACATAGAAAATGCATCAATAATATGGCATCCTTGTTATGTGACGATTTCGATTATATGAAATGCCCCTGATATTGTGAGCATCAGATAATCAGGTTAGGTTAGGTTAGGTTAGTCGCTCTACTGTCATTTTGTGCACACTTTTGGGCTAATTAGATCAGACCTACAGTTTAACGTGGATTCTGAACTACTCACAAACATCAATGTCACCATCAGGATTCGGCTTGATGGTCAATTAGCTAGCGCTCTGGCCGTTGTACCACAGGTTTCAGGTTCAGATAATCAGGAGGCTAGTGTTATTTATATTTATAGTACGCATAATATAGTTACTTATATAGTTAATACACAAATTATTTATTAAAATCTCATTTAGAGAATGTTTTAACTTACTACACCGTTAAAGAAATGTATTGGCTAACCCTGTACGTGCCGAAAATACAAAATCTGTTGTATATACTTGATTATATAAATCTATTTAATATAAAGAGAATAGAGTAATATGTTTAAGTACAGATAGTCATTTGTATGTACTTGAATAGGGATGGCCTACCCAAATGATCTTTGCGGGCCACTTTAGAAATGCATCATAACTCCGCGGGCCGTATATAAAATTATATGTCCCCATATTAGATTTCAAAGAACCCAGATAAAAAAGCCCAAAGGTCACCCTAGATCCCGAAATCAAAGTTAATTTTTCTAATAATTTCGACAGTTAATTTTTGAATATATGGATACACACATAATGTATTTTTGTAACACATTGTTTTTAACTACTATGGCCATACTAAAATAAATATATTTTGTAAAAGTGTGATAAATCTTAAGGGCCAGAAAAACATTCAAGGCGGGGCCACATGCCGGCCGCAGTGTCATCCCTGTACTTGAATATCTTACATACTTGAAAACATACATTGCATTACATATGTTGCATTGCATGCAGCATTACATACATTAAGCATTTGGCATTTGAAAAATTGTATATATATATATATATATATATATATATATATATATATATATATATATAATATATATTTTATAAAATTTTCAAATGCCAAATGTTCAATTTAATAGCGTTAATGAAAGCTGTCGGTTAAGCTGTATTGACATCTGAACTCGAGAAAGATGCCAGAATATTTGTATTAATCTTCGTAAGATTATCAGACTGTAGACAACGATGAAAGGAATGGCTTTATTAATTATTCCACTTGCGTATTATGAAGAAGATATATTTTTGCCTTTATCTAAGTAATTAAAAGCTACTTTTCTATTTTCCCTCTGCGCTTAGAAAGTTGAAACATTCCGCTTTTGAAATCTGGACACGCATAGAAATACCCACAAATTCTAATTCGCGTACCATTCTTCATGTTTGTAAACTATGTTATCTTGATCATTAATAAAAATTGCTTTACCTGTGTCTGTTGGTGAGAAAAAATGGCGAAGATTTCAGCTTAGATAATGTAATATTGCTTTATTTATATTTTTTCTAATGCAGCTGGCAAACACTTAGACAGTTGTCTTTTATGCCTTAAGGCAAGTGCTGTACCGCACCGACGTTACTCACTTAGCACTACCCAGGAGGTGCGTATAACTTGAAGATAAGCTATGGTCGCAGAATAACACTACCTACGCAATGTTCTACGATCATATTAGACCGGGACCTATGGTTTAAAGTAGATTCCAAACCACTACAAACATCCATGGCACCGCGGGGACTCGAACCCGAAACTTGTGGTACCCAGCTCCGAAGCGCTAGCTACTCGGCCATCTGGCTCGCTGTTGCTTTATATAAAAGTATATATCGTTATCCATTTAAGTACATTTCAAGGGGGAAAAAACGTATAGCTTTTCTGAAGCCTGTTTTAAACTGAATCGGAAATTTAGGATGAAAACTTATTTTGCAAGGGAAACTAAATTTTTTATTGTTAAAAATGTTCTTTTTAATCTAATTAATTAATTAATAGATATTATCATTTGTGATAGAAAAACTGTAAAAGATTGGTCTAATGATAAATTATTTATTATAGTTAGTGTTTTTAAATATATTTACTCAATAGTTTTAATATTTTTTTTTTATCATAATCATTAATTGAATAATTTAATGGGAAAAGATATCGGATCATTTAACAATTTATCTAATAAATTTAAAATAATTTTTTTTCCGTTAATGGTGATTCATTCAGATTATTGTATGACATTCAATAAAAGTTTCCAATTTTATGATTTAGTTTTATTATAAATTGCTGACTGTAAAAATTGAATGCTTAACTAACTTATTTTTTATAATGTTATTTACATCGTTTCTATTTTTTATCATAATAATTTTAATACTTTTCATGATTATTAATTGAATAATTAAATGGAAAAGATATCGGATCATTTAACAATTTATCTAATAAATTTAAAATAATTTTTTTCCATGAATGGTGATTTATTCAGATTATTGTATGACATTCAATAAAAGTTTCCAATTTTCTGATTTAGTTTAATTATAAATTGCTGATTGTAAAAACTGAATGTTTATTAAATAACTTATTTTTTATAATGTCATTCGCAAATAGAGATTTCATAAATCATAAGTTATGATATTGTGCTTTTAAGATTAAATGTTCTTTTAGGTTTCAAATATTTATCTAACTATCTGTCTCAGCATCGTTTAAATCGCTTTCATGAAAAAATATTTGAAATATAATGAATTTCAAGAATGATAAACTAAACAAATGGGTAGTACGTAGGGAATCTAAATGATATACGGAAATTGTATAACTTCTTAATCTCTTCTGATGACTATACGGAAATTGTACATTCTTCTTCATTTATCTTCTTCTGAATGCATCGTTAAATGTTTCTTAGTAACTTCCTTAAACATTCTTTGACATCACAAAAAACATTTGTTTCTGATTTTTTTGTGAGATTTTTCCTACACGAAATGCATTTGTTTGACGACTTGCCTAAGCACTGTAGTATTTAATAGAATGACTTTATTTGAAATATACTTTAGGAAAGTATATTGAATGCACCATAATTAAAATTTAAAAGCCCATTTTGAAAATAAATTGATATCGTTATCATTATTATTCAAAAGATCATAGACTCTAATAAGACTGTAAATCAATTATTTCGATTGTTGATTTAAATATTCGTTGTTTTATCTGTCTACTTACAGATTATTAAAATATATATAACGTTTTGCTCAAAGACAACTCATAAAACATTTTAGCAAAAAAGCTTAAATACGTTTTTGTTTGGGCTTTCAAAAACGTTTACATCCATATTTCAGACTGAATTTATTAATACAATCATCTATAGAGCGAGCTTAAAACAAATTTAAATGAATCGTATTATTTATAGGCTTTGAATGAAAATGTTTCGAAACAATATACTTCAATTTTTTAAAAAATAAGATTATCTGTGTGCAACTGTGACTTACAAAAATTGTATTGCATCAGTAAATTGAAAATCAAAAAACTTTTTTATTCAAATACCGACTATGTATAAAACTGTAAAAAATTTTTGCTCCCCCTTTTTTTAATTTTCAAATAAAAATTTATTAAATAAAAAATATTTTTTTATATTTTTTATAAAAATGTTTGCATTATATATTTTATAGTCAAATTTTTATACATAAGTATTAGTTTTAATTTTTAAAAAACTTATCAAATTCTTAATGTTGCATGCTAGAATTGTGTGGTTATTTTCCCCACAGACATGGATAGTTATTACATTAATATTTTCTTTTATGAGGAAATATTTCAAAAATGTATACTTGATTTTATAGAGGTGGACAACCTATTCGTTAATCGGTAACCCGTCATCAATTTTTTGCAAAATCGATCAATGTTTTCTATTGAACATTATTTATTTTTCTTCTTATTAATAAAAAAATAATTCTTATGATAAAATTTAAAGAATAAATACTGTAACACAATGGCTTTAAGCAGGTGAGTTTGTTGCAGTATAATATAGAATATTTTTATTTATATTTAACGTGCAAAATAAAAAAAAAGAAATAATTATCATGGCACACACAGAGCATTATACACACATTTAACTCTAAATTCAATGTTCCACTTTAAAATTCTCGCTGTATTGATAGAAAGAAGTTCAAGATAAATTGTGACAAACGTTTTCTGTCAAGTACAGGTAAATGATTGGATCACATGAAGGTGTTCTGTCATCCATGATCCTCTGTTAAAACATCGCAGATTGGCGCATTGCCGTAATGTGCTTGATTATATTTACAAGAAAATAGATGACGCTTTTAACGCTTGCTTTTATGAAATAATTTTTCAAAAATAGCTGCAGGATTTTAAACTTATTGCATATTTCTAATGTGATTTTTTTTAAATGCTATACATGAATAATATGGTAATGGTTTAAATAGACTCAAGCGGCAAATAAACATCACAGAAGACCTAAGTTTTCTGTTAAAAATACATTTTTTTTTTACTTTAAGTACATGATTTTAACTTAAAATTTATATACTCGTGTTTGTAAAAATTGCAACACCATGAAGAGATCATCAGAATTAAACGAAATTTATTAAACGTAATTAATTAAATTCATCATTTATTTTTACCAATACAAGTCAAGCGATTTGTATTGGTAAATATAAATGATTAAAGTTTCAAAACCAAAAAACAATATTAAGAGTCCGAAATCAGTATTTGGTGTAGCCCCACGCTCTGCAATAAGTGCTGTTATACGACGTGGCATGGAGTCAAACAGATTTTGAACGTATGCCTAGAGAAGAAAATTCCATGTTGTTTGTTATGTATACCCAAAGTTCATCTGTAGAAGCTGTAGGACAAGGATCACGAGCTGTTGACTCCGACCAACAAAATGCCACATATGATTAGTAGGCAACATATCTGGCGAAAAGCAGGCCAAGGAAGAAGCTGCATGTGTTCTGCTGAAAAAGAAGACTTTAACATTTCTTACAGCATGTGGCCGGGCATTAATTATCCTGTTGAAAGATAGCTTCAAGAGTGCATCGAAGGAAAGGAACAACTTCGGGCTCCAGCACTTCATTGATGTACTTGTTGTAGTTAAGATTACCCACAATTCGTAGCAGCTGAGATCGTCCATGATAGGCAATCTCATCCCAGACCAAAACTCCGGGTGTTCGTTCACTATGACGTTTGATAATGTACTCCAGAAGGTAGCTCTCACAAGTATAGCTTCTAACAAGAATGTGGCCGTCATGATGCCACAAATTAAAGCAAAGTCAATGGAAAAAACCACTTGTTACCACTCTGTATTCCATCTCTATGTTCATAAGACCATTGCAACCGCAGGCGTCTATGGTTTTGTGTCAGGGGGCTCCTGCATAAAAAGAGTTCTTGTACGCAGTCCATGGTGAAGCAGACGTCTACGAATTGACGAAGTAGACAGTGATACACTTGTAGCAATGGACCAACGTGCTGCCTTCGGCATCCACTCCCCAATTTAAGTGTTGTCCTGTTCTTGTCTGTCCACTGCTTCCAAACTCTCATTACAATGCTGCTGCTACGTTGCACACGAGCTTCTATTGCACTACAGGAAAATCATTCGCCACGAAGGCCGATGATTCTTCCCAGTTCAAACTACATAATATGTTGAAATGTAGCCCTTTTTATTGAAGAGGTATACTTGAGTCTCACCTAACGTTTACCACTAGCAATTAACCATAGACTATTTTCAACGTCCCTCTACAGCTCTCCATTTATACGATTTCAGCAACAGTTCAGAGAGCATTTCTCAGCCCACACAAGCGTGGTGACTCTGACATACATTTTAATCATTTACATAACACACTATAATTTGCATTTGCTAAAAATATCATTCAATCAGTCAAGTCATTCGTAATAAAGTCATTCCTTTATAGTGTTGCATTTTTTACAAACAGGAATATATAATAAAACCGAGAATATATTATTGATATTTTCCTCTTAGTTATCGACATATTTCATGAAGACTGTTGTGAAAGAAATGGCTCTCGATCATAATAAAGTGCTTACTTTTCAAAAGAGAACTGTCAAAAGCACAAAGGTAAAACGTTTCAAGTTGTTATTATAGTGTTAAACACGCGGTATGAATAATTGACGCCAAGCTCCGTTTTAATTGCAAGTTTGGAAGTTATTTATCATAGTTATCAGGTACGCAAACCTTCTCTTCCCACTCCAAACAAAGGAAAGTGTCAGGTCGTGATCTTTCAGAAATAATGTTACCGTTTTCATTAAGTTCGCGAACCTTGACATCAATCGTAAACCGAACTGGACGTAGGCGCGCGATCATTTATCATTGTGAAAAAGAGAACCCGAGCGTCTGTCTCTGGTGCATTGTGTTCGTGGTATTATTTAAAGCAAGTGATCTCCTTGCGATAATCATCTCAACGTGTGGACTGCATGGCAGAAATAAACATAAATCAAATTACATTTCTAAAGGACAGCCTACTTCTGAACGAAACATATCAGCTATGTAAAATTGTTTTGATAGTTGTCATTTGTAAGTTAATGAAATCATGCCATTTTATTGCTATTTATGTATTTCCTCATTGTTTATTTCATGGATTTGTCTTTTTGAATGCGTTTTCTGATAGCCGTATCATTTAATAATAATGATATTTTTTACTGTAAGAATTTAAAGAGTTTAAGGTCAGATTGCTTTAGTAAAACTACATAGAACGCCAGATTAAAAGTTTAATTTGACTCTTATCATAGTTTACATCTCGAAAAATATAAACCTATAAAATGGAACTCATTCTATGATTTTTCATTCTCAGATAACAAAAATAATTCTAACATTAAAAAAATAAGAATACGATTTTAAATTGAAGGTGATGCAAGAACCTATGAAAATTGTCTTCACTACGTTCATACGGTCATTTCACAATTTTCATTACATAATTTGTTTAAAAAATAGTTTTAAATTTGCTACTTTATTGCCCTGAGTGGTAAATCATTAGTTCCTTTTTTTTATTATTTGTAAGATAAGATTTGGACATTTTTAAAAAATATTTATTTCTCATGGTCTATTTAAATTGGATTGTCTTTTAGATATTGGTTGTTCTCAAAATCCTAGTTTGATTTGGGAAATACGTTATCAGACAATTCAAATACTATGTTCACTTCATTCTGAAATTCTTTTGGAAGTTTTGGTGTATTTTCAAATATAAACAAGTAAATAAAGTGGCAATGGAGGAAATTTTTGAATCGAATTATTTTCTTAGCGATGATGTGCTCACATCAAAGATAGCAATTGCTATACTGCCATTCGCCCCATCATTATTTTGTTTAAACAGTGATTCACAAATTTATATTTACTAACACTTCCTTTTCGGAAAAAATTTACTTAAGTGCCCCACCTGAAAATCTACTTTCTTTATGCAATTAAAACAGAAAGATATAGTAAAAATGTGTGTTCTTTTGTGTATTTGTATCTTTACCTACGTCTTAAAACATAATAAATAAGACACCTCCAAGCTTGGAACTATAGAATTATTTATTAAAATAAACCATAATTAAATTTAATTAAAATAACGAAGGTTTATATGAAAATAAAAGTTACGAATAACATTAAAATTATCTTAATGAGAAGGATAAACCTGGTGCCCTGCTATCAAAGAATTAATTCTTGCCTCCATTTTTTTTGTCTGCTGTATTCTTAAATTGACACAATTTGCTATTTGTAGTTTTTACTGCATTTATTACTGCACTAAAGGCCAGTTCCACTAATTATGAAGAAGTAAATGCAAAAAAAATTTTTTTATTACAGTCCATAATAAAACTGCAGATATTTACTTATTTTAAATTTTCGAATAGACGAATAGTTATTCTTAAATTATCACAGTTTATTACTGTACTAAAGGCAACTTCCACTAATTATGAAGAAGTAAATGCAATCAAAAATTTTTTTTAATCCATAATCCAGGATCAACTGCAGATATTTACTTATTTTAAATTTTCGAATAGACGAATAGTTATTCTTAAATTATCACAATTTGCTATTTGTAGTTTTTATTGCATTTATTACTGTACTAAAGGCAAGTTCCACTAATTATGAAGAAGTAAATGCAATCAAAAATTTTTGTATTACAGTCCATAATCCAGGATCAACTGCAGAAATTTACTTATTTTAAATTCTTCGAATAGACGAATAGTTATTTTAAATTATCTTATCTTCTTTAAATTTTATCACCTTTTTTATTAAATGCTTCCCAAATTCAACTGAAGCTACTGCCCCTACACCATCTGATCATTCCACTGTCCCCTAAATGGCGGTATTTCTCAATTTTCCAACCAGTATTTTAACTTAACTTACATATTAGTTTATTATTATTTATTTTTATAAAAAAATATGATTTCGATGGGAATGCAGATACTGGCAATGAAGAATAAACAATGAAAATAATACGATAAAAAAAAAAAAAGACATTCACATCTTAAATAAGTATGGAATATTTTCTTTACACAAGTATATCAACCATATTAGCCAATTGGCGAATGTCCATTTCACGAATCCGTATGCATGCTCCATACACACGTGCTCAAAAAAGTGGCTGTTTCGGATGGTTTAGCAGGTGAACAGTTCATTTATTCATCAATATACACATCAATGGCCTAATTATACAATTCATCCTATTTGTTATTGAAGAATATACGTTGAAAAATTGAGATTGTTTATCGGGTTTTATATCTTTTCTAATTTTGAGAAAGAAGGATCATTGCTTTATTTATTTAATAGTCCCTTTGCCATTTTACCCAAAAATAACTCTGAATCAATTCAATGATGTCAATTTTTTATTCTAATTTTCTACGATAAAAACTGTCATAATTCTTTGTATTCATAATTTATCATAATTCAACTATCATAATTGTCTTATCATGATTCCTATGTTCATCATAATCATATTTCATTCTTTCATGTATTATTTTCGCGATGTTCCATTAAGTCTTTGAGAGAATATATATATATATATATATATGTTCTTTTGCCTTTATAAGTCTGTGCATACTTGATGTATTCCTAATTTGATTTTGTACATTCAGAAATATGTTGCCAATAAAAAGTATACCACAGAAAAACATACCATGATAATACTATGATAATAATAATTAGTTTATTTATTTATTGTATGTATTTATTCATTCCGTTTTTACAATGAAATGCAAAAAATTAAATGAATCATTTACATTTTATAGCATTCATATTTAAACTGTTATTGATTACTACTCACTAATGGGCGAGTGACTAGCTCTCCACTCAGTGCCGTAAGGTTCTAATCCCGACCGTGCCATGGAGGCTTGTAGGGGTTAGAAATCCACTTTAAACCGTAGGTTCCAGTCTAATATGACTATCGGGTGTTGGGTTGACGACCCTACTCCGTAAAAAGAAAACATCTCATGTCTCGCAATCTGCCAGTAGACAGACGGCCTTGGCCCCACCATCTGTTGCGCCAATGAAGCATATAAAATATTTTTAAAAAAATTCCGCTATTGTTTCACTTTATCTGTTGTAATTTACAGATAATTATAAACAGCTGTTTTTTGAAAAGAATTAGGTGGTTACTTTGATCTCTCCCCTCGTTTCTCAAAATTAGACTAATTTTTTTAATAACACAATTTTTTGAAAAGAAAATTTTGAAATCATATGACAATTTTCTTTTCCGATAAAAAAAATTCTTACCTCGAAATAAGTATCTATAAGACTATTCTCTTTTTGATTTCAAAATTTAAAAAAGAAAACTCCACTATACAAACAAAATCATTAAAAGCAATTATTTGTTACGAAAAACATTAGCACGTTTGGTTAAACAAAAAAAAAGTGGCGACATTCAATTAGTTTGTGTTTATTCATGAGTAAATATTTTTATCATAAATGTAAATTTTAATTTTTAGTAATTAAATTCACATTCAATTTCATAGCAAAATATACATTATATTATTTCTTTGTCTACAGCATTGTATTTTTAATTTATATAATTTATTCTACACCTTCTTCTTAAAGTAATATTAAATAATTCAAACGTTATAATTTATTACAGTAAAACAAAATATACTGTCTTTGATGTCTATATTAACTCATGTAAATAAATAAATATATATAATTTTGAGCTGCTGCAACAAATTTAGTTGTCCATAATTTTGATAAATTCGCTCCATTTACGACCTTGGAAGTTTACTTTTGATCATACTGTGACCTTAAACCTCGCCATCATATTTCGCGTATAATTAGACCATAATTGAGCTAGATACTGCGCATTTGTTGGTATTCCTGTGATTTACCATTTTAAAGCCACTTACTTGTTTCAATAGCTTGATGTTATTCTTCAAATAGTTTTCGCCTTGCAACATTCAAGGCTTAATCAATTTCCATGAATAAATAGCATTTGAGCGAGTATTCAGTTAGATAATAATACAAAGTTAAGCGTAATTCCTGTTGTTAAGCATCATTACTTTTGGAAATATGTTTTTAAAATCAGAAACGACACACCTTTTTTTTTTCTCTCGATGCAACATGAAATGATGTCGTTTGTATTTTAATTCGAATAGTGACTTGTGTTCTAAAACAATGGTTTTGAAACTCTGCTTCAGTTGATGTGGGTGGTTTGTAAGAAGGTTTTTATACTTTATATTCCATAGATTTATATCATCTTGAGCTAACAAGAAATAATTAAAATAATATGGAGCACTTATTGACGAGTATAAGCTTTAAGTATAAATATTATCAAAATTAGTAATAATTAATCATTGACCCTCCTAGTTTAAAAATATTAAAGATGTGGATTATTTTGAAAACTTATAACAAGCTGTATATTCATAAAACAATATATTCATGTTACAATGAATACATGTATTCATATAACAATGGCTTTTCATCAAGGGACATTATCTTAAGTTAACGAGAAAAAAAAATTTAAATAATGTGGAAGCATTTATTGATGAGTACATGCTTTTAGTATCCATAGTTTCAAAAATTAGTAATAATTAGTCACAGATTTATACGAAAGTCTCAATTTAAAAATATTAGAAATGTGGATTATTTTGACAACATTATATTTATGTGATAATGCCTTTCCATTAAATGACATTGACTTAGTATATAAATAGTTTTCTGAAATAAAATCTTTTTTCTGATAATACATCATATTTTATAAACAAACCGCTGAAAACAAGTTATAGAGATGACATATTATATATACATATATGTATATATAATTATTAATTATTTATGAAATAAAAAATTAAATTTTTTATGGTTTTTATTTCAATAAAAAGAAGTTTGGTTTTTTCGTTTTTCTACCACCTAACCAGTGGCGTTACAATAGACAAGACGGGCAAATTGCCACGATCCCGGCCTAAGCAGAGAGGCTATAAGTACAGGAAAGGCCTGTCATTTATCAATTTAAATAGCACCGAATTATTGGAAAAGGCTGAAGAATTTGTTGTTATATATAAAAATGATATATCTGTCTCATTTACTAAGGAAATTTTCAATTTTCGGTACACTTTTATACATGCAATAAATAAGTCTTCTTCCATAAGGGAACCAACTGATTTATTAATCATAAGGAATATGTCTTCAAGCTTTCCTGAAGTGTGCACTGCATTTTTTATTTGTAACAATTCCTGTGACTACATCTAGTGCTGAGCGATCATCCTCGAAATTAAAATTGATGAAAACCTATTTAAGAAATTATTTAGAACAGATTACGGCATTTGACTATTCTATCCATCGAACATTCCATTTCCCGAAACTTGTACTTTAAAGCTATCATTGACACTTTTGTTTTCAGAGAGCCCGAAAACAAATATTAATAAATAAAATTTTTATTAAAAAACCGGTAATTTTAATTCAATACCCCCTTTAAATTAAAAGTCCATAGTATCAGCTAAAAATACATATTTCAGGTAGTTCTTTATTAAAAAGAAAATACAATTTTGATACTTTGCATTCAGAGGCCCCCATTCAAAAATTTGCTACGAGCCTCAGATGCCATAGTTGCGCCATTGCACCTAACATCATAAATTATTTTGAGTAAAAAAATAATACTGTTTTGAATTATGCTGAAATAAAATAATATGTATAAAAGCATACATATTAACTATGATTAATGATGAAAAAAGTGGAAATGAACCAAATGAAGATGAAAACTTAGTATCTATGTGGGTTCCAATTAGATTCTATTATGAAGATAGAATCTAAATATTAGAAATTTATCGTAAATACAAATAAATTGATCAGTGTATTTGCTTATTAGATACATTGATATTGTTGATATTAATTGTGTTCAATATTTTCACAATTTGTGATATTTTATATTGATTTTTAATTTTATTCTACTTACATTTTTATATAGTTTTTAATTAACCAGGTTGATTCTTTTTATATAAAATTACAAATTACTACAAACGTGTTGATTATAAAAATATGTGAATATCACACACATTAAAAAACCCATTTATCGAAAGATGCTGTAAAAAGTAGTATTTTTAATCTACTTTATCGTTTTATTTATACTTTTTAATATGGGTGCACGAACTGGGAATTGAAAACAATATGGGTGCATATATTTGTTTTTTACACCTTAAATAAACAAAAAATTAACGAATCCCATTGTATTAAATCCCGAAAATTAAAAAATCGCTGCCATTTATTTCTTTTAAATGTGTCCATTCATATCTTTCACATCTTTTCACCCTCACAATTCATGATACTCGATATAGAAGAAGTTTGTAGACATTCTAGAAAATCAGATGACGTATTCATCGCTTATTTTTCTTAAAAATGCAGGGTGCAAAATAGCGGTGCACTACCTCCCCTACCCCCTTCGAAGAACGTGACAGTGATTCAGCGAGAGTGAATCACGCGCTCGTTGAAATCCACCTGCTCTAAGCGTGAACTTCATAACCCTGAACTGATCTGAAAGAACAAAGTCGAGGTATACCCGCGAATTCTTATGCAAGTCGAGCGATTTTCTTCAAGCATCTTCATTGTTCTTCTCCAATCTTCTTTTTAAGATTCAAGGATTGGGTTTTCGTATTTGGAGAACATGTTATTTTTAGTTTTGATTATGTGCTGTCTTTATATGTGATTGTAGAATTTGCCATGCAGTTAATTGGTTCAAGTTATTTTTAACATGCAGTTTCGTAACTTCAAAATTTGTTCTCTTCATGTAGTCATCAGAAGTATACCTTTATTTATAATTTTTAATTTATGTAAAGTTATTGTATCAAATTGATTAAATCAATTTAAAAAGTATGGAAACAATTATGAACGTATAAAATTTCAGATATATAATTTTTAATGTATGTAAAGTAAATTGAATAAGACATTTTAAAAGTATGGACGTATAAAAGTACAGAAATATATATTTAGTTATAATTTTTAATGTATGTGAAGTTATTGTATCAAATTGAATAAGCCAATTTAAAAAGTATGGACATAATTACGGACTCATAAATTTATGATTTTTAATATATGTTAAGTTATTGTATGAAATTGAATAATCCAATTTAAAAGTATGGACATAATTGTGAACGCATAAAATTTCAGAAATATACCTTTATTTATAATTTTTAATGTGTATAAAGTTATTGTACCAAATTGAATAAGCCAATTTAAAAGTATGGACATATAACTAAGGACGTATAAAATTTCAGAAATATATCTTTATTTATAATTTTTAATGTATGTAAAGTTATTGTACCAAATTGAATAAGCCAATTTAAAAAGTATGGACATATAACTAAGGACGTATAAAATTTCAGAAATATATCTTTATTTATAATTTTTAATGTATGTAAAGTTATTGTATCAAATTGAATAAGCCAATTTAAAAAGTATGGACATAACCAAACGAAAACACAATTCAAAATCTTTTTTTAAAAACAGAGTTGACAGACTGACAAATTTAAGCAAAATAAACAGCAAAAAGCTTAATTAAAAACCACCAAGTTTACGTTATTAAGTTTAAAGACGATGGTTTTGGCTTATTTTTTTCCTCAGAGTTCCTATATTCTAAGACTTATTAATTTTTGAAACTATTTTCATTGGAGGTCATAGAAAATTCTTTAAATGTCTAAAAAATAAGTAAGAAATTTCTAGAAAATCTATTAATTATAGCCGATTTGTTAGTATTATAATGTATTACATTTTGCATTGCAGAATTGTTAAATCAAAATTAAAATGTCAAAAAAAAAAAAAAAAAAAAAACTAAATGTTTTTTATGACAAATCAGATTTAATGAGCAACAATAAGGCAATAAATACAAAAAGTGCAAATAAACTAAAATTAAACAATTATTTACAAAGCAAAAATTACAATATTCGTATTATTTATCCATGCTATTTAATGTCTGACTAAAATGGTGCGCAAGGGGACACTGATGGCCCTAGAATATTTCTGAGTACGCTCTATGGTATTCCAGATGTGCTTAGATATAAAAATAAATATTACCTTTTTTTTTCATGTCGAGACTTCCCATTCAAAGATAGCTTTCATTATAAGCAACTAACCTTTCTGTTTGCTTTTTTTCTTCACATAAAAAAGATGCCAATAATGCACCAAAGGTTCCCTAGAAACTAGAAGCAATAACTTCAATGGTTAGTTACTAGGGACGTTAGTGTCTATGAGAATATTAATGCTAAAAAATTTCATTTCAGCCTCTCAGATTACGCCGCCTATAAGTAGTAGTCTGTTGATCATCTGGATATAAAACTGTGAGGCGGTAGTAGTATTTGTCAAAAATTTGTATGTAGTGCGCCCCACATTTATTTGCTTTTTTAAATGCAAGCCCGACTTCAAAAAGTTAGAGAACCGCTGTAGTAAATCAAAACTATACATTGAATAGCTAATTTAGTTTATGAATAGTAAACCAAGTATTTTGAGCGCATGTATGATGTATGATGTATGTATGTATATGAGCGTAGAGCTGAGTACTCTACCTCGTAAAAAAACCATCTTCTATCTAGAAATCCGGCTAGTAGGCAGACGGCCTTGGCCCACAATGGGGGCTGTTGCGCCAATGATGATGATGATATATATATATATATACCTTAAATTTATCGCAAGATATTTTGAAGATTTATCGCAAAAATTATATTGGTAGTTCAAAAGTAAGCATTATTATGAATAAACATTGATTTTTTTTTTTTTTTGTGATTTTAGACAAATTTTTTATATTTTAACTTTAAATTCTTTACTTTTTAAAATTTAAATTTATATTATTATATTTTCTAGAATCATTTTCATTTCCAACAAATAATATTTGAAATTTTGGTGTTACATGTACGTTAAATTTCCGCAATAACTTTTATCAGTACGATTTATGTTAATACACGCTCTTCAAAACTGAAGAAGTGATCAATTGAAAACAAGTGAAACAAATGAAATTTACATACAATAGAATTCTTCAAAACCCTCAATTCAAGGTTAACCTCAAAAGGTCCCCTTCCTGACTCAAGTTTCGCACGCTATTAGAAATCCTTGAAGTGTAGTTGGCGAAAATATTTCATCTTTATTTTCTCAAAATCTGCAAACATAAAAGATTCAGTTACGAGAAAATGGATTTATTTAAATGAATTTTTTTTTATAAATATTTCTGTGATATATTTTTCTTTTCGGATGTAAACAAAGAAAGTTAATCACTTCTCTATTGCAAGAAAAAAAAAATCTTTATATTGGCGATCTTTTCAATCATACTCTCTTCCTTCCTGTTGATGTGTTGTGGATGTTCGCCAAATATTTAATAGAAATGCGGATCAATATTTTGTTCGCTAATTGACTGATGTACATTGGAATTGCTTGAGAAGCTTTCAATCACTAATAATTAAGATTAAAAAGAAATAATATTCTGTCCATGAGTGAAAATAGCTTCCGAAACCACGCTTCATTTACTTTCTGTATCTCACTGGTTTCCAAAGTGGGTGGCACCGTCCCCTAAGGTGCAGTGGGGCATAAGGGGGAGGGGTGTATTAGTAGCTTCGAATGCAATTAGGGATTGTTTAAAAAAGATAAAGATGTGGTGTAAACATTAAGTAGTTAGAAATTTTTAAAAACTATTCATACATTTATCATCTGTTGTGTAACATAATGTAACATTTTCACCATAAGCACTTAAAATGTAAGATATAATCGATCGGCGATCAATTCTGCTGATAAGTCTTTTAACAAGTAATGACAGGGTGTTTCAGAAAGTAATCCCTGCAAGTCTTAACGAGTAATAACTGTAATAATCTCTAACTTAAACAACGTAACTGCGAAACAGTTATAGACAAAATGATGAAACAAGTGGTATGATGGATAGCTAAGTCTTGGATTTTAAATAAACCTAACTCCCTGGCACTACAGCTCATGGTGGGTTAAGGCTGTTTACCTATTGACAAATTAGATATTAGGCCGTGACTTATGGTTAAGTGGATTCTAAACCACTACAAATAATCATGGCACCGGCAGGACTCGAGCCCGACACTTCTGACACAGAGCGTCACACTTAAATAAACCAATTTGATGTGTCGCTACAAGTCGCCAAAATTAGCTACAAGGTTTGTTAAAAAAGGGCAATGCAATATCCTTTAAATAGTCGATAAAATTATGTTTCTTAAACATGGTACAAATCAAATTAATATAGATTCACCATGTGTAGCAGTAGCATGACGCAAGCGAAGAGTGAAGTTTGAGTATTCTTACTGTGAATGTAGTCCTTCAAATGATCCCAAAGAAAGAAGTCGAATGGATTTAGATCCGAAGAGCATGGAGGCCAATCTTATGCGATGCCTATCACGTAAGAATAATTTAGTAAAATAAATTTAAATAAAGCAGAAGTACGGCTTGGTCTGTGATGATATTACAGTACAATGAAAACACGTTGCTCCCATGAATCCATGAGAGGCCTGGTGGCCAATTGGCTAGCGCTCTGGCCGTTGATAGCACAGGCTTCAGATTCGAATCCTAGCGATGGCATGGGTATTTGTTAGTGGTTGGGAATCCACATTAAATTGTAGGTCCCGGTCTAATTAGCCTAAAGTGTGCATAAAATGACCGTAGAGCTACAAACCAAACCAATGAATCAGTGACTTCATTGATTTCCCTCTACTAACTCCTCTGATATATTTCTCTGTTATATCTGGGATGTAGAGCAGACTGATAACTGAGTATTCTTTTTTCTGAGCACTTTTTTTAACAGCACGGTGACTGCAGCGCCCTCTGTTAGGCAATCGTATAACTAATTTTTCAAACCTGTTTATTTAAAATTCCAGATCACTTGTTTTACCTTTCTGTTTGTCATTGTTTCGCAAATATGTCATTTCAAAATGAACCATGTACACCAACTGGTAAGAGATGGTAGGATTTAAAAATACTGCTCACAAAGACAGAGCTGAAAATGAATTCTTTGATTTCAACTTTTGAGCATTCTTACTGTAAAAAAAGTCAAAAAGAAAAAAATCTCAAAGAAAAAGCCGAATGGATCTAGCTCCGGGGATTATGGAGGCCAATTAAAAATACTGCTGCTAAATATTCTATAAATTCGGCTCACAAAGATAGAGCCGAAAATTAATTCTTTGATTACAGTGCATCAGGTTCATCTTTCTCAATAAGATAATTTTTAATATTATTTGTTATTTGTTATTTTCGTTATCTTAATTTTCTGTATCTAAGGTGTTTTAATTGGTGGTTCATTTTAATAATTTTAAAATTTCAAGTTTCATGATGCCATATTGACAGCATTTTTATTTATTATGTTTGAGTACGTGAGTAGATATATAGATATAATAAAAAATTTGTGTTTTATTATGCATTTTTTATGTGTTCATTTAAAGAAGGTTGTAGTTTTCAAAGGGCCTCCAATTCTTTTTAAAAATCAAAATTTCAAAATTCTTTTGCTAAATTTCTAGGAAAGATCTGATTCAATAATAAAAGCTTATGTCAGATTAATTGGCCTGTAAAAAAGCCATTTATTACAATGAAGAGGACATTTCGTGGTCATTTCAATTTCCTTTTCTTAATAAAGACAAATGAAACTCCACTGCTTTGACAACTCTCTTTTTAAGACTTTGAATAGCTTTTCTCATTTAAGTAATTCTTTGTGTTACACGAAGCTTGTAAAAACATTTAAGTTAATAACCGTAACTGCAATGAAGTGGTGCTTTTAAACTAAGAGGGGGAGAGATAGAAGAAAAAAAGAATAAAAGAACAAATAAAAAGAACAAAACCACAAATGAGAATCACGGTTCATATTGTCTTGGCGACTTTCAAGGCCAAGCTAGCAGGTGTTTTTTAACCTTAAGTTTCTCGGTACTATTTGAGAAGCAAGGGTAATAAACGCATGCAATTTTTGGTGTTTTATTTTACTTTTTTTATTATTTCAAGGAAATGTTCTGTAATAAGCATGCTTCCGGCTTTGTCCTGTCTGTAAACGTCAGCAATTCATAGTATTTCACGGTTAAATATATTCATCAATTAGTCACAAAAGTAAGAAATTCGTGCAGGTTTATACCAGTGCAATATTCGGATTGAAATTATTTAACAATGACGTCAGAGAATGAAATAATGTGGGAAAATAATTTCAGTTGGTTTTTATATGAATTTATACCGTATATTATTTTTAAATATTTTTAATCTTACAATGTAATCTGCAATCCGCCATTTTGTAATCTGAAATTAAGTAGAAAAAATCATATTCTTCTGTAAACAAATGATTGAGTTGATCAAATTGAAATTACATTTCTAAATGATAAAAGTAAAATATAATAATTATTTAAATTGTGAAATGAAAAAATATTTTAATTAAAAATAAAATACTTTCTTACTAGTACTCTAATTTTAAGAACTGAGTTGAGTTTGTCGATGATCTACGGTCATTTTATGCACACTTTAGGCTAACTAGACCGGGACCTACAGTTTAACGTTATTCCGAACCACTAATAAACATCCATGCCTTCGTCAGGATTGGAACCTGAAGCCTGTGGTACCGAAGGCGAGCACTAGCCAATTGGCAATCAAGCCGCTTGGAACTTATTTAGGAAGTGCTTTTATGGATTATAACAATTTTAATGCTGTCTGATGGCCAATTGGGTAGCGCTCTACCTATGTTAAATTGTAGGTGCAGTTAATTAGCCCAAAGAGTTCACAAAATGACCGTAGAGCGACAAAACCAAATATTTTAATGGGTACTTACGTATTAACGATACCTTGGCGACAGTTGCGCCAATAAAGAGCACACGCGCCAACCGCAGCTACAGATTTGGCGGTTTTTAAGTGGCGCCAATCTACACTTAAAATTTTTTTCCTAATAATAAAATATATAAAACACTTCGTTTAAAATCAAAACGCTTTCAAAAAATGTTTGTTCCAAATAATAAAATATATAAAACACTTCGTTTAAAATCAAAACGCTTTCAAAATTCAAAACACTTTCATCAATTTCCACAATGCAATCTGGTTCTCCATATCCAAGACACATAATTCACGCATGTAATTGTTCCAATCTATAACAGTTTTATCCGATAAATCAAGTTCCTTTTCGCAAAATTTAATCGACGTCAACTCCTCGCACCAGCAGTATATGAATCTCAAAGCTGTACAAATGGAATTCTGCTTCCCTCAAACCAGTAACCTAAGCACACTGACTGAAATTGCATTTCCAAAACTTAAGTTTACCAAAATAAAGTTTCATGTCATGTGGGACATTTTCGTTGTTTTGGTAAAATATTTCGCTCCTGAAAAAATAAAATTGCATCTTGTTCTGTTTCAAATCCCAAATACGCATTTTTGTAGCACTCAAAATGGCGTCAAAACTCAGCAAATCTGCAGCTGTTAGATTGGCGCCACTTAAAAAACCAAATCTGTCGCCAAGGTATCGTTAATACGTAAGTACTTTAATGTACTTCACCTTAATACTCAGTTGGCTAGCGCTCTGGCCTTAGGGTTTTGGGTTCTTAGGCTTCAAGTTCGAGTCCTGGCTGTGGCATGGATGTTTGGTGGAGGTTAAGGATCCACGTTAAATTGTAGGTCCCTGTCTAATTAGCCGAAGTGTGCACAAAAAGACCGTAGAGCGATAAACCAAATTTTAACCGTAATGCTCAATAATTTTAGTAATTCAAGAAATAGAGCAACTAAATTTATTTTATAAATCTATTACTTTACTCATTTAAATTAGAAAATATTTAATGAATAAGAATTCATAAGTCAGTGAACAATAATGATCTTATAAATCCCGCTTTTGATTTTGCATTTAGCGATAATTTTGGGTTATGTTCATAATATCCATTTGATAATAATATTAAAATACATTCAATACTGAGAATTTATGTGTTTGCGTATTTAAAATTTCTAAATAAATCTTCAGTTTTTTTTTTTTTTTTTTAGTTTCAAGTCTTTTATATTGTTTTTCTTTTTATTAAATGAATCCTTTTATTAAAAAATTTTACTCTGCAGTATATTTAATCATGAACTATTCTTCCTTCATATGTAAAAGAACAAAAAAAGAGTTTTTACAATCTCTCATTTTTTAAAAATTCTATTTTTATTAAAGTATATAAAAGAAACATTAGAAAAAAAAAAAGATGTCTGTCTTATCATTCATCGAATAAATTTTACCACTCTCTGGTCTGAGTGTTTTCTTTCTCTGCGCTTTAGTCTGGAAATGAGATTTATTGTTTCAGTAAGAAATGCATGGTTACGATTTATTCGGTAAAAAAAAAAAAAGCCCATAAATTTTAAATCCCCATGGGAAACCAGACGCGGGAATTATGGGAAGTATTTTTTTTTTCTTTTCATACAATGAGAGATTCAAGGTGCTTCGAAATAAAAACTCGAATTCTCGAATGTTCATACTTTTCTACAAGTGCCATATTTCAGGAATGTTATGTCAGCATTGTGATTGAGTGGAATTCTTTCAAACGGTTTTTATGGCAGAATTTATTTTCGCTTTTGTTTCATATATTTATTTATATATAATATTTTTGATATTCAAAATTTTTGTTTCGATATTCAGTTAAAAAATAGACTGAAATTCTTGCAAATGGCTTTGGCGTTCGAAAGAAATAAAGATATAGCTAACATCGTAGAGTTTGTTATTCCGTAAAAGTAGACGCGCCCCTGGGTAAACCGTTAGCCCTGGCGAAAGATCACGGTTTTTGCCATGCATTAGAAGAAGAAAAAAAAAGAAGGAAAAAAAATGATGTATATAGTTTAAATAAAATATTAAAAGGTGTAGTGTACAGGTTGAGCAACTGGATTGTAACTGGGTTTGGTTTGGGTTGAGATACTTGAGGCACAGGTTGGAGAACTCATAGCTTTATTTACACACACAGAAACATCACACACGTACAATTCCAGAATTGTGTAGCACATTTAAAGACATATAGATTCGTGGAAGGATTCCACTTTTAAGCTGAAAACCTGATACTCAGCTACGCTCAGGGTGCACGAAAGATACTTCCCTTCCAGTAAGTGTCTTTCTTCCTCTATTTCCTCTCTGCTGAATATACTTCCTCTCGGGGTGAGAGGCAGTTAACTAAACGTTTCTCAACGGAAGCGCGTGATTGCGCTGTACTTCCTCGCGGATGATAGTCTCGAGGCCTATTGGCCATTTCTCCTGAACGCCACAAGGGGTGTTATCGCATCGCGTAGGAGGAAGCACGGTTACAAAAGCACAATATATATATATTTTTTTTTGCTAGTCTGGAGTGGCCTGGTGATTAACGCTTTGCTCTGAAACACGACAAAGAATGTGGTACCGAAAAGTTTCTTATATATGTCTGGTGGGTAGGCATGATAAATCTATAGACCGAATATCCTTTTGTTGTTTTTAAAGATAAAGGAAGGGGAAGGAAGATTTGGAAGTCATTTGTTCAAAATCGTTGTGGTACAATGAAGTATTGTTTTAATAACAAATGACTACTGTTAAAAATGGCATTGTCAGCATCACCAATTGAAAAACAACAATTTTTTTTTTTTTTTGTAAATGTATAGTTAAACATAAATTTTGCAAGCTGAAACATTAAATTACGTAATATTTGCTGTGATTTTTTTTTTTTAATTCTAGAAATGTAATTGCGAAATTTGTATAAATTTATTATATTTATGGCCTAAAGTATGTTCTTTTTTTTAAATTTGTGCTAAAACAAAGTAGATACAGTTGTTGCTAAGTATACATTAAAATAAGCTTGCAAGGTTCATTGCATGTTTGCAAACAAACATTTTGAGTCGCGGATAAAAAAAAAAATCCAATAACTATAATATATTTGATTGATTCTTTATGCACTTACTCATAACGAAACTCGAACTGATACTAAAACATTTATCAGACTTATATTATATTACGCATTGGGGTTTGATGGCCGATGACTAGCGTTCTGGCGCCACAGGTTTCGGATTCAAGTTCCGGCGGTGCCATGGATGATTGTAGTGGATCGGAATCCACTTTAAATACTAGATCCCGGTCTAATATGGCTGTCTAATAGGCTGACGGCCTTGGCCCACCATGAGGTGTTGCGTTAATAAAGAAGAAGACGAAAGATCTTCATTATAGCTATTATTATTAATCTTACGAAATAAAACGTTTATAATGTATTTTATTTAAGCACATTAAATTAATTTTGAATGATCATTATTGGAAACTATTCATAATTCAAACATATAGATTAATTTAGATCAAAAGAGAAATTTTAAGTAATTTTTGTATTAAGAAAGAAATTTTATACTCGAAAAGCTCCTTTATTGGCACGTAATTATATATCAATTATATGCCCGACTCATGGCTGGATGGCAACGCTCATCGTTGGTGAGCATTAGGGCTGAGTTTCAATCCACTAGCGGCTTTGTTGTAAACTGTTCAAAAAACGAAGACTCGATGGCGTTTGTGATGTTCAGATATTGCCTCTTTAGTCGGACTACCTGGTGGGAGTTTTCCGGGTTTTTCTCGTACTATATGCAAATGCAGGGTAGTTCCCTCCTAAAAGTCACCCCAGAAGGCACTACCCTCCTTCTTCAACGACAACAAATGAAATTTTTTTACCTATTTCTTTCTACTATTGTGATGCAAATTTTTCACAGACACATGCTACACCATTTTCAGTTCAAATGCAACGTGCGAAACAAAAGCTCATTTGTAAACAGATAAAATTATAAAAAAAAGGAAACTAAATATTTTTTATCATTTAATCGCCCAGTTTAGTGTTTATCTTTAACGAAAATCCAGCTTAAAAATATTTAAGAACTAAATTATTGATAACAGCCCGACTCGTGGCTCGGTGGCAACGTGCGCCACTGGTGAGTATTAGAGCTGAAATTCAATTCACTGGCGGCTTTGTTGTATACACTGTTCAAAAAACGAGGAGTCTTGATGAATTTGTGTTGCTGAGCATCTTGCCTCGTGAGTCGAACTACCTGATGGTAGTTTTCCGGGTTTTCTTCCCTACGATACTCTAAATGCGGGTAGTTACCCCTAAAGGTCCTCCCGAAAGGCACTTCCCCACCTTCTTCAGCGACACGGAGCAGAAGTCAGACTTCTACCTACGGGTGCTCCATCACAACAGAAGCTGCTCCTCCCCCTTTCCTAGGGGCCTGTTGGCTGAGTGGATAGCTCTCTGGCGCTCGGTACCACAGATTTCGGGTTCGAGTCCCTACGGTGCCATGGATATTTGTAGTGGTTCGGAATCCACTTTAAACTGTAGGTATCTGTCTGTTTAGCTTAAAGTGTGCATAAGATGACCGTAGAGCGACAAACCAAACCAAACCTCCCGCTTTTCCTCTTTCCATGAGAGTTTGTCATGAAACCCACCATTCGTGGTACACTTGTTTTACGTGTTATTCGCAAAGATAAATTCTTCCTCTTCATGAAATCATAGGTGTAGTCTCTTTTGGCAAATTTTGTTTCATTGGCAAAACGACGAGAAGTATTTTTTATCAGGATTCAGGCTGCAATTTAATCGTAAAAAATCGAAGACATTGAATATTTAATTTATTTTTTATTTATTGAGCTAAACGGAAGTTTTTGAATTTCTACAATACCTATCTACCACTACACTTTGTTTCTTCTAGTCTTCTTATTGAAATTACAAAGAAAAAGTTAAGTATTAAAGCTAAAAAAAAGTTAAGTTAAAGTAAGCTCTATTTTACTTCCATGAGGTACTATTTTACAACTGATACTGATGCAACAAGCATATGGCCGGCTCATATAACTGTGTAAGGGCCTGAATGGCCGAGTGGCTAGCGCTCTGGCACTCGGTACCACAGGTTTCGGGTTCGAGTCTGGGCAGTGCCATGGATGTTTGTAGTGGTTCGGAATCCACTTTAAACTGTAGGTATCTGTCTGTTTAGCTTAAAGTGTGCATAAGATGACCGTAGAGCGACAAAACCAAACCAAACCTCCCCTTTTTCCTCTTTCCATGAGCCCACACGTTCTTAGATGTTGATGTTGCTAGTGGGATAAAGAAAAAAATCAGTTATGTCATCAAAGAAATCATTTCCGGAACGAGTTTATTATTTATATTAACACAACTTCAGTTTATTCAATGACCGAATCACTCCTTTTGTGATCGGTTCGATTCGTTTTTGATAGCGACACTTGAATCGGATGCATTTTCTCCATCCGCATAAACTCTGATTAATAGATATTTGAATTGTTCAAACGGTCTTGTTTTCTTGTATAAATGTCTCTGTCTATAATGGATGTATAAGTATCACAGGAAACAATCAGAGTGCTTTACAGACATTCATTCTCATGCTCATTGATAATACATCACAAATTAGCATACAATGATTTTACACTCACTCCTAAAAGCTTATTTTTCTGAGCAATATTCAATTACAAACGAAATTGCTCCGCTGTTTCTTTCATTGTATATAAACCTCCACTTTATACTATCGATGAGTCTGATTAACCTTTCCTTTCCGATGAAGCTTTCTTTGTAATCGTAATCGTTTCAAAGGAACCTGAAAGTTAAGATATTATCTTCTGCCCCATCTGGTGTTACCTTTAATATTAAAAAGAAAAGCACGATAAGAATTCTTTATGTGTTACCGGTTTCCCAAAGTTTTGACAGCAATTGTAAATGGCTTTCACATGTAACTTACACTTGATATTTACTCTTGATAAAAGGTCTTATTTACAATTTTATCACTGCTACTAGCTTATCTTAAATAAAATTGTAAATTCACCTCTAATAGTTCATTATATGCTATCGTAAACATTGTGACGAAAAACTATAAATATCTTGTTTTATCTACGGAAGGAAAAAAGCTCCATAAAGTTGTCATTGTCATTCTATAAGTAAATTTTTTCAATAATATTCAAAAACCCTTATTATATATATATTATCGAAAATAATTTCTTTTATTATAAAATTCGATTTGTTATCATTATTCATAATCGATGAATCCGTTCAATTTCTCACTTTTTAATGAATTATTTTTCAATAGTCGAAATGATTATAAAGAAACCTATATTCAAGATATTATGGTCATATATTTTATTTGAACAGTTCCTATCGCTCTGGTGTTCTGTACCACAAGTTTCGGATTCGAGCTCTGGCGGTGCTATGGATGTTTGTAATGTTCGGAATCCATTCTAAACCGTAGATATCTGTTTAATATGACTGTATAGCGTTGGAAAACCTGACAACCCTATTCCGTAAAAAAGAAAACATCTCCTGTCTAAAAATCTTCCAGTAGGTAGACGGCCTCGCCCACCTTGGTTTGTCGCTATACGGTCATTTTGTGCACACTTTAGGCTAATTAGACCTGGACCTACAGTTTAACGAGGATTCCGAACCACTAACAAACATCCATGACACCACCAGAATTCGAACTTGAAGCCTCTGGTACAAAGACCAAGCGCTAGCCAATTGGCCATCATACCACTAGTCCACCTTTGGGCTGTTCCACCAGTGAAGAAGAAGCAAACAGTTCGTCTCATACTATGAGTTATTAGTGATTTGAAATCAGTTTCGGAGAGATTTCATGTGCAACTTGCAAAACCATGGTTTGGTTTGTCGCTGTGCGCCATTTTGTGCACATTTTATGCTAATTAGACCGGGACCTACAGTTTAACGTGTATTTCGAACCACTTACAAACATCCATGCCAATTAAAATATAGCCAAAATTATAGCTTTATTTTTGATTGCACATAGTTTATCTCAAAATATCTGGTTAACTCAAATTTCATGTTTACCGGTAAGTCACAAGCAAAATTTTTTTCACGGTCCTATAAAATTGTAATTACAGTTTCTATGTTAGAGAAAGATTCCTGAAGTTGTCATAGTTTCTAAAATCAAATCTTAACAGTATTCAAATATGAGCAAAATTACACCATAATTTTCTGTTTCTTTTATTGTTAATTTGTTCTCTTTATCGTCAATCACAATCAACAAGTGCGATTAAACTTCCGCCTTCCGATGCAGTTTTTTTTTTAATAATCGGAATCGTTTTAAAGAGCCTATAATTAATTCCTTTCATATGGTCATACCTCTTCATATTTAAATATGGAGGTAACCCACAATTTGTCATCGCTCTTATTTGGAAGAAAAAATGAGACAACTTAGGCATTTCATTTTATAAATTGAAACGTTTTGTGCTGATTTATAAGCAAAAAATACACCAAAATTAATTGTGACTTGACTACTGTGCACTATTTAATTTTTATGATAACATACTTGGATTTTATTTATTTATTCCTTGTCCTGTGACATTGTAACCTTTTCACTTGTGATACCTTTCTTGTTTGTAGGCGACTAAAAATCGAGTCAAAAAGGAAATATTGTCATTTTTTTGCAATAGTGGCAACCGTGGCGCCTAAAAATCGAGTCAGAAAGGAAATATTGTCATTTTTTTTGCAATAGTGGCAACCGTGGCGCCTAAAAAATATCGAGCCAGAAAGGAAATATTGTCATTTTTTTTTTGAAATAGTGGTAACCGTGGCGATGACTGAAAATCATCAAAAACAACCATGACAGTAACTTATAAATGAAGTTCATAGTGATTTCAACTGGGCAAAGATTTTTAAAAATAATTCAAGGTTATTTGTACGAAATAAGTTTCCAAGTCTGAAAAATAATGAAATCATTAATAAATTGTGTGGTATGTCGTTTTAATTATTACAAAATTTTTTTGTATATGGCAAAAACAGCGTGTATACACTTAATGAAATAGGGGTACATTTAATACTATTTATTGTAAATATGTTTTATTCTTGTGAGATATTTTTTTTTCTAATGCAGCTGGCAAACACAAACAGCTTGGTCTTAGATGCCTTAAGGCAAGTGCTGCACAAACGTACTCACTTTGCATTACCCAGGGGGCGCGTGTAACTTGAAGATAAGCCACGAACGCGGAGTAACAATGCCCCCGCAACGCTCTACGATCCTATTAGACCGGGACCTACGGTTTAAAGTGGATTCCGAACCACTACAAACAACCATGGCACCGCCGGGACTCGAACCCGAAACCTGTGGTACCGAGCGCCAGAGCGCTAGCCACTCGGTCATTCAGGCCCTTCTTGTGAGATATAAATGAGATATTTAACATTATTATTTTTATTTTTATAAATTAACAGAACAATTGACTGTTTCTCAATTGTGGCAAAAATTACAATGCTATTTTATCACAGTGATATGACTTTTCACCCATCTCTACTATCGTGTATCTTTCTTTCTTATCTCGAGGACCGAAAATCATCAATCACAGCATGTGACAGCAACTCGTAATTGAAGCTCATAGTGATTTCAACTGTGGCAATGATTTTTCAAAATAATTCAAAACGATTTGTACGAAATAAGTTTCCCAGTCTGCAAAATAACGAAACCATTAATTATTCTTGTGTTCTGTCTTTTTTATTTTTACAAAATTTGTGTGGCAAAAAAAGGAATGTATCACCTAATTAGTGAACTAAATAAGAGTTCATTTACTACATGTCACCTATGATTTTATTGGAACTCAATACATACAAATTTGGCCACTTACCGTAGAAACAAAAAAAGGAACTATAAGCAAATCAAAATTACAAAGGCAGAAAACCAAACATTCTTAACAAAATTGACCAAAAAGCCTTAAAAACAGTTGAAAACAAATTAAATGTTCATTTATTACGATATGTCGTAAATATGTTTTATCCTTGTGAGATTTAAATCACATATTTAACTTAATTATTATTTTTTATTTTTATAAATTAACAGAACAATTGGCTACTTCTCAATTGAGGTAAAAATTACCATGCTATTTTTCTCACCCATCTCTACTATCGTGTATATTTTTGACAGTAGGCGATTAAAAATCGAGTCAGAAAAGAAATAAATGTTTTGTCATAATGGGAACTGAACTGGCAGCAATAATTGCAACTTGTCATCAATGGCTGATTGAAAATCATCAAAAGCAACCATGACAGCTACTCGTAATTGAAGCTACTAGTGATTGCAACTTTGGCAAAGTTTTTTTTTAAATAATTCAAAACGATTTGTACGAAATAAGTTTACAAGTCTAAAAATAATGAAACCATTTCTTAATTTTGTGGTATGTCTTTTTTAATTTTTAATTTTTACAAAATTTGTGTGCGTGGCAAAAGACATGTGCTACTTAATTAATGAATTAAATAGAAGTGTGTTAATATTATTTATGATAAATATGTTTTATCCTTATGAGATATAAATCACGTATTTAACGTAATTATTAATATTTATTTTTATAAAGTAACAGAACAGTTGGCTTTATTCTCAATTGTGGTAAAAATTACCATGCTATTTGATCAGTGACAAATCACACGGATATGATTTTTTCACCCATCTCTACTATCATATTTCTTTCTTAGTAGGCGACTTTGTAATAATGGCAACTGTGGCGATTACAAAAAATAATCAATCACAACCATGACAGCAACTCGTAATTGAAGCTCATAGTAATTGCAACTGCGGAAAAGATTCTTAAAAATAATTTAAGGAGCGATTTATACAAATTTAAATTTTCCAAGTTTGAAAAATAATGAAACTATTAAGTAATCTTGTGGTAGGTCGTTTTTATTTTATTTATTTTTGTTTACAAAATTTGTGTGTGTGGCAAAAACAGCATGCATCACCTAATTAAAGATTAAAATAGGAGTTTATTTAATACTATTTATTGTAAAGATGTTTTGTTCTTGTGAGATATAAATGACATATTTAAGTAATTATTATTTTTATTTTTATGAATTAGCAGAACAATTGGCTACTTCTCAATTGTGACAAAAATTACCATGCTATTTTATCACAGTGATTTTTCACGGATGTCTGCTATCGTGTATATTACTTAACAGAAGGTGATTAAGAATCGAATATGAAAGGATGTACTGTCAATTTTTTTGTCATAATGCAACTGTTTGAAACTGTCGCGACAACCATAACAGCAACTCGTAATTGAAGCTCAACTGTGACAAAGATTTTTAAAAATAATTCAAAGCGATTGTACGATATAAATATGTTGTATTCTTGTGAGATATAAATAACATGTTTAACATATAATTGCTTTTTTATTTCTATAAATTAACAGAACAATTGGCTGTTTCTCAATTGTGACAAAATTACCTTGCTATATTATCACAGTGACAGCAAAATCACCGTGACAAATCACAGCAATATAATTTTTCACTCATCTTCTAATATCGTGTTTTCAGAATTTTAAAAGCATCTTAAAGGTACTTTCGTATGTAACTCAAAAGTAGATATTTAGTTTGGATAATCTTTTTTAGCCTTATCACCACACTTATCTTGAAACCAAATTGTAAACTCTGCGATGTCGTGGTCGGTCATAATTTATAAGCACAAACTTTTTCTCAAGCCATATAAAACTATAAATATCTGGTGTTGTGCACGTGAGAAGAATGGTTTACGAAGTTGCCGTTGTTTCTGAATCTCAGAGATAAGGAGCAATGTAAATGTTTCCTGTCTTTCGAAGCCGATCTGGAATGTTTTCTGTCACAATGTAATAGAACGAAAGCGCTTTTTATCTTGCAGTGATGTCATCGAGGCTTGAGACGGGTTGGAGTGAACCAAGATTCATGATGGAATTCGAATTAAAGAATAGCGCATCTTCTATCTTTTGCTCGGTTCAAGAGGTCATTGAACTTTATCGAATTTGGACATCCGTAATGAAGTCTTGCTCGATTTATTTAATGTTATATAAAATGGAACCTAAACAATATGGGAATCAATTTGTTATGTATAAGTAACAGTTTTCTATGGTGATCAATCAATTTGTTAATATTTGCTGCTACAATCGAAATTTTTAATTTTATTCAATAAACATTTTTCTGAATTTTTTTTTTTTTTTTTTTATGTTTAAGTTATCAATTCCATTAAAATAAATACATGTTTAATTTAGAGGTTAGCGTGGTTGAAACTAATTAGAAAAAAAAATTATAAGTATAAAACTTTTATGACAGAGTAACTAACACTCTGGGTTTCGGATTTAAGTCCCACCGGTGCCGTGGATGTTTGTAGTAATTCGGAATCCACTTTAAAAACGTGGATCCTGGTTCAATATGACTGTAGAGCGTTAAACGTAGGGCTGAAACCCCTACCTCGTAAAAAGAAAACATATCCAATGAAGTAGAAGAGAACTTTTTGTAGATAATCATTTCATTTAACTTAAAAGTTATTCAATTTTTACGGACTATTCTTTTTTAAAAAATAACATAATGAACAGCATTTATTTTAAACAGGCTTCTTTTATTGAAAGATATTATAGCTATATACTGCAATTATTAAAACAAAAGGACAATAATAAATTTAAAAAATAATACCAATTCCGACGTGTATTTCTTTTCCTTTTTTTTTTAAACTCTAAACTGTCCACGAATTAAAAAAATTATTATTATTATTTTTACTAGATATAAACAGTCTCGGCCTGATGACCAGGCTAGCGCTCTGTGCCATAAGTTTTGATTCGAATCTTGGCGGTGCCATGGTTGTTTGTAGTGGTTCGGAATCCACTTTAAAGCGTAGGTCTCGGTCTAATAGGATCGTACAGCGTTGTGGAGGTAGTGTTACTCGCGTCCATAGCATATCTTTAAGCTACACGTGCCCCCCGGGTAGTGCTAAATGAGTAACAGCAGTCAGCCCTTGCTTATGTCATAAAGATTTAACTGTCTCTGTATTGCCAGCTGCATTAGAACAACAACATAAACAGTCGACATTCAATGACATTTGTTTCTGTCATTTTGTTTGATTTATTAAACGCAATAAAAATATTAACTCTTTTTCATTAAAAGAAATGTTTACTTTGTTCTTAAAAAGAAATGTTCCGATGTTAATATTTTTATATAATTCTTTTTGTTGTATTTTTAACTTATCATTTATAATCTGAATTCCAAATGAAAAGATTTTTCAAATGTAAGTTAGAAAATGGTGACTTGAAAACCCATATTTATAAAATTTTGGTTAAAACATTTGCTTCTAGGGGCCTGATGATCGAGTGACTAGCATTCTGGCGCTCGGTGTCACAGGTTACAGGTTCGAGTCCCGGCAGTGTCATGCATTTTAGTAGTGGTTCGGAACCCACTTTAAACGTCATGCCTGTCTAATATGACTGTTGGTCGTAAAGGCTAACATCCCTACCCCTTAAAAAGAAAACATCTCTTGTCTCGAAGCTGCTTGATAACCATGTCTCCAAACTCTCTGGCCTTTAGTACCGTAGGCTTCAGGTTCGAATCCTGGTGAGGGACATGGATGTTTGTCAATTGTTCGGATTCCACGTTAAGCTGTCTACTATGACTAGTACTACACCACACCACATCACTGTGCCTATAGCTGAGTCACCTCTATACAGCTTGAGAGTGATGTGGATGAGAAGTCTTACTGGGCTTCATGACGCTCTGCAATCATACGATACCGAGACCTACGGCTTAAAAATGATTCCGAACCACTACAAACATCCATGGCACCGCCGGGACTCGAACCCGAAACCTGTGTTCACCGAGTGCTTGATACTCAGCCATTCAATCTCCAAGGTCTACTATGACTGCAGAGCGTAGAGCTGACAACCCTATCCAGTTAAGGGGGACATCTGTCTCGAAATTTGCCAGTAGGCAGACGGCATTTGGCCACCATGGGTTGTTGCGCCAAAGAAGAAGATTTGTTTCTAAATTTTAGTGTTGTGAAATCTTTTGCTAATCTTTAAATCTGCAGATTGGTTTTAAATCTACAGCAATGTCTTAGTCCACCATAGAGCTGTTGCGCCAATGAAGATTGGTTTGGTTTGTCGCTCTACGGTCATTTTTGCACACTTTACACTAATTAGACTGGTACCTACAGTTTAATGTGGATTCCGAACCACTAGCAAACATCCGCCACCGTATAAAATTCACTATAGAATCGTGTGAAAAAAAAAGACAATCAATAAATTAACTCTTAATAAAATTATTATTAAATCTTTTATTAATTTAATAAAATTTAGCTTTTTACAATTGTCTTTTTAATATCGTAATATCCTACTTATGAACCATGTTTGCATTTCAAGCCAATGTAAAATAATAGTTTAATTAACTGTAGAAAAGGAATAATATTATGAACATATTTCTTTATTTTAACTGACAGTAATTTTTCAGCCCAGTAACTCCACTCATAATAGTATAACTCCACTCGTAACAATAACTCAGACAGTAAACTCCACTCATATAATTTGATATTTTAAAAATCCAAACGTCAATTATATCGGTACTTTCTCACTATAATTAATTTTATTATTTTAATTTCTACGACTATAAAAATGCGGAAATACAAATTTTAATGATTTACAAAGCATACAATTTTTTTTAACGGTTTCATACATTTTTATTGTAAATTGGTGTGGGTGTGTTATTGTATATGTAAGTAAAAAAAAGTAATATTTACTCACATGTCAAAGTTCTGAATAATCGGTGTTTTTGACGTATTCAGGTCGCAGTTACACGAACTCTTGTTATTATCAATCGATAGTTTTTTTTTTATTCAGCTGCTATATCAATCGATAGTTTTTTTATTCAGCTGTCATCGTTTAACTCCCTTAAACTATTTTCCAAGCTTTGCCGAGGAATGAAAAGATTTGAAAGGTATAGAGGATGAATATTTTCATGTGATGAAATGTATATTTTTTTCTCTGTCGATTGACCATGGATTTTGTTATGAATATTTTAGTTTTTATTTTTTGTAGGTTGTATTGTAGCTTAGTTTGATGTAAGTGGTGTTGATTGATTGATGTTTGAATGATATTTGAGAAGCAGATTTTAAATACTTTCTCTGTGTGTCTGTTCTTAAATTAGAAATGATTCAATATTTTTTGTAAGTATTTATTTCTTTTGTTGTTAAAAGAAACAATGAATAATTGAATGATATTTCTGAGAAAGTATTTTTAAAATAATCATCGTAATAAATGATATATTCTATAAATAAGTGCTACTAAATGATAATGTATAACATTCTATAAATCGAATTTAAGGCGTAGGTCCCGGTCTCCTATGACTGTAAGAGCGTCACGGAGCCAAAGTACTTCTACCTACGGGTGCTCCATCAATTATAAGAGCATGCATTATATGATTTGGGGTTGCATTATACTGAAGATTTAATCAAGAGCATATAGGAAATGCATGATAATGCAAATGGAATTGTAAGATACTTCTAAACTTGCATGAAGACTACAGACCAAACAAGGCTGCGGACCACATATTCTCACTACCATGGGCAGCACAAAATAGAATCGAAAATTATCCGACGTATCTTTCATTTATATTACAATTATATATGTAAACAAAACTCATATATAATGCTCAAATATTTATTGGCTCAAAACGTTTTTATATATTTCATTTTGCCTACTTACAATCTTTATATAGATGGTTTCTTGTAACAGTGGTTTGTCAATGAACTCCTCCTAAACAGGACCGGGGCCTACGGTTTAAAGTGGATGAAATTTTTGTGCGTTTGGCAAAAATATTAAGAAAGTTTTTATGGATCTAATGGCCGACTGTTGTGCTCGGTGTCAAGTTTCGCCATCAGTGCCATGGATGTTTGTAATGGGTCGGAATCCACTTTAAACTGTAGGTCCATGTCTAACATGACTATTGGGCATAGGGCTGACAACCCTTGTATTTTTTATAGTTAATTTATTTCAAAATAATTTTTTTTTAATTTTATTGGAATGTTTCTTGATTCTGTAATTATTTTTAACCCATTGATTGTTCTGCAAATTATAGTTCTTTAAAAAGTAAGATTTTGACTATTTTGCTGCTGGTGACTGCTGGTGGTGACTATTTTTCATATTAATATGGTTTGAACTTTATCGTATATCGTTCATTCATTGTATTCGTTCATTCATTGCATTCGTTTGCTCATTGTATTCGTTCATTCATTTTATTAGTTAATTCATTGTATTTGTTCATTCATTTTATTAGTTAATTCATTGTATTTGTTCATTTATTGCATTCGTGCATTCATTTTATTAGTTCATTCAATTAATTCTTCATTATTTCGTTCATTAGTTCATTGAATTCGTTCATTCATTTTATTAGTTAATTCATTGTATTTGTTCATTCATTTTATTAGTTAATTCATTGTATTTGTCCATTTATTGCATTCATTCATTTTATTAGTTCATTCAATTAATTCTTCATTTTTCGTTCATTAGTTCATTGAATTCGTTCATTCATTTCATGAACTTCATTGTATTCGTTCATTCATCTCAAGAATTTTATTGTATTCGTTCATTTATTTTATATTTAATATATTCGTTCATTTATTTTATTTATTGTATTCGTTCATTTATTTTATATTTATTATATTCGTTCATTTATTATATTAGTCCATTCATTGTATTCGTTCATTCGTTTATTAGTTCATTCATTGTATTCTTTATTATTTCATTCATTTGTCTCATGAACTTTATTGTATTCGTTTATTCATCTCATGAACTTTGTATTCGTTCATTTATTCCCTAAACTTTATTTTATTCGTTCATTCATTTCATGAAACTTTATTATATTCTTTCATTAATATATTGTAATCTTCATTCATTTGTCATCTTATTCGTTCATTCGTACATTATTATTCCAATGAATCTTATCATTGTGATTTACGTTAATCGTTTCTGTACATTTTCAAATTTAAAAATTAATTTTTAATGAGAAAACAAAAAAATTTTGCGATTAAATCATTTCCAACTAAACAGCACCTAAAACTCGCCAAATCACTAGAATAATAGACAACGCCTAGCTTGGAATAATCGATTGTATCAAATCAGAATTTAACAATTTCCCATAGAAGAAAACAAAGCCTATTACTTAACCGCAGATAGCATTAAGAACAGGGGGAAAGTAGTAAAAACGACAATTAGACGTAATAAAAGACCAATCCCACAAACCAAGGGTGTGAAAGAACAATCACTTTTATTTGCATTACATCATTTAAAGTAATCAATTGACTTTCGACGATGTAGGTATACGAAAGTAAAAAGCGTGACTTTGAATAATTGCGCGTGATAGCTAGCGTGAAATGAACAGAAAAAAATGACCAAATGACAAAGATAGCTGGACATTGCATTGTGTGGGGTGAAAACAAATTAACATAGGGTAAAATAGAAATGCAGAAGATTGGTTTTAGGTTTAGCAACAACATTAGTTTCTTCCATGTGGATTCAATGGACAAAAGTTACTCGTGAGAAGATTTCGAGGCTAACATAACAACAAAGTGATTAACTTAATTTTTGTTGAGTATTCTTTTTTTTTTTAAAGAAATCGCGGCCTATGTATATGTATTTGATAAAATTATACGTTTGTAAAATAAAAGATTTTCTTTAAAATAACAAGTAATATAAAAAAAATATTTTTGAAGTCAATTACTACTTTTTTTCACTCTATTGCAGAAAAGTCCTTTACAAATAAAGTTGAAATTTTCCTCTTACATCTGGCGCCATCTATTATTAGATACATGAAACTTAAATCTAAAAAAAAAAAAATTAATTAATTAAATTTAATGAATGAAAATTGTATTACCATCAAAGTGTCATCCACTACAAGCTCAAAAATGTATTTGAACTTGAGTGGATGAATAGAAAGTGTTTTATTAACGATTGAAAATTTGAACAAGATATATATAGGGAGAGTGTGAACTAATAGTAGGAATTGAAAAAAAAAAAAAAAAAATTCGGAAATAGTTGGGATTTCATATGAATTTCACAATTCAGTTAATTATATTATTACCACTTATATTGAAAAGTTGACATCGAAAAAAAAAATTATACATTGATTTACTAGATAACTAAATTATAAACTTCAAAATTATTGTAGTTGAATAACTTTCATTAGTATTTAATTGTTTTAATGCACTAGCTTTATAAGTATTTTGTTTATAAACTGATTGAGGAATTTATGATGCAACTATAAAGGTGGTTGGGTTTAGTTTGTCGATCTATGGTCATTTTGTGAACACTTTAAGCTAATTAGACCGGGACCTACAGTTTAACGTGGATTCCGAACCACCAACAAACACCCATGCCACTGCCAGGATTCGAACCTGAAGCTGTGATACCAAAGGCCAGAGCTTTTGGCAATGGGCCATCAGCCACCAGAGTATGTCCTCCGGTATGGTATTCAAGGATAATACTCTATGAATATCTTAAGCAAGGGCTGCACCGCTGTTACTCATTTAGCACTACCCAGGGGGGCACGTGTAGCTTGAAGATATGCTACGGACACGAGTAAAACTACTCTCAACTCTACGATCCCATTAGACCGGAACCTACGGTTTAAAGTGGATTCGAACCACTACAAACATTCACGGCACCACTAGGGCTGGAACCCCTGTGGTACCTAGCTCTAAAGGGCCATCAGGCCCCATATGATCGTAGAGCGTTGTGAGGATAGTGTTACTTGCGTCCGTAGCATATCTTCAAGCTACACGTGCCCCCGGGTAGAGCTAAGTGAGTAACAGAGGTGCAGCCCTTGCTTATGGCATAAAGATTAACTGTCTATGTATTGTCAGTTGCATTAAAATAACAACTCTATGAGTACCATTTCCATTTCTCAAACGGTACGACATATATGAACAAAAACGGTCCCCGACATCCCCCCAAAAAAAAATAAAAATAAATGCTAACACAATGTGATATCCCAAACAAATCTGTTCGTTTATTTAAAGCATTGCCTACCAATGCACGCATCAAAAGTGAGTAGGCCATGTTTTAAACATACCGTATATTTCAGAATATAATCCGAAAGTGTGTTATTTCGTGAAAAAATGTACCCAAGTTAAAAAACTGTATATATATATCAGAAATATAAAAGAATTAAAAACATACTGGATACATAAAAATACATTGGAGATAAATACAACATAAAAATACACTGGATTTATCGCTTACACCCAGCTACTAGAAAAGTACCTGTGTTATTTGCGATATAAGCGAATGCATGTAAAAACCGACTCCCATAATTTAGCTTTAGAAAAATTTCGAAAATTTCTTGGCGTATACACACATGCGGGATTTCTTCTAATTGCATATTATTTACAAATTAAATTTATATTAATTTTTTGAGAGGAAAATCATAAAAGAAAAAAAAAGTTAAAGTACGAAAGAAATTAATTAAAAAATACAATTAACCCATCATTGTACGGGCTATTGTGATTTACAATTATTTCTTTTTTAATTACATGGCATCATCATTATCTATGTCATAATTCGCTATTGATAAATCAAAGAAAAGAAGTGATGAAATATATTTTATACTGAAAGCTTTTTTGTATTTTCTTTTCTTTTCTATAACCTTCCCAGTATCATACATCAACTCTCTGATGTGTAAAAGTCAGTGGTGTATAACAAATACCACTGTAAATTTCTTCAAACTCTTTTTCATTAGATTAAGATGCGTAATTGCACCTATCAAAATTTAAGGAGTAATCTGAGAACTTTTATTATCAATCAGAAATTAAAATCATTATCTTGTCAAACAGAGCCACTCCTTGAAAACAAAATGAGAAGCTTCATTATTAATGCATGGATCGTCGCAGTTCCTTTATTAAATAAGGCATGTTAAGCATGCAAAATAAATAAAATAATCAATGACGAAAACATGCCATTGTAGTAGAAATGCGTAGTTTCCGTAATTGTAATACGCTCAAATGCAAATCTTTGCTTTCAATAAAAATGATTGATTTTTCGATAGGTTTTTGATAATCACTGGTGTCAATAATAAATTTATGGATTACTTAAGGATTTTTAATCAAAATACATGAAAATACTTTATTAATCATGTGTTAAAATGATTTATAGCTATGTAAATGAATAATAGGTTTAATGACAAAGCGATTTTAAATTATTTGGTACGATTATAGTGAAATATATCTTTATTCATAAAACACCATTATGAACTTATTTACCTCAAATTTTCAATGTCGTTTAAAGGAATCATTTAAAAATAATCAGTTAATCGAGATTGTATTACATACACATATATATCTATAATGCTATTAGCTGAAACTCAAGCTTTCTTTTTCAAATGTACTGCTCTAATATCGTAACTTTTCATTGGCTCAACAGCCAATAATGGGCCAAGGCCGTTTGCCTACTGGCAGAATACTAATTTACTGAAAAATAATCAAATCATAAATGATTTAATGAATTGATATGAAATAAATTGTTATAATAAGAATCATGCAAATACGAACTAAATATATTTTTATTTCATGTTTTATGCTGTACATTTACTCTTCAAAATTGGGACACTTTTAATAACTTTTTAAATTGTCATTAGATCTTCATAAAAATATGATATCCCTGAAAATGGCTTGAAAGGAACTAACTCATATTTCGAAATAGTCGATTAACAATATTTATTAACATGGTCAATTAACTCTAATTCACAATTTTCAATTTGGAAAGTTTAGATTTTAAGCGCAATCGATTTAACGTGATAAAATTAGTCTATAATATGTATATATATATATATATATATATATATATATATATATATATATATATATATATATATATATATTACATGTATATTGTAAAGATTCAATAAATATCTGGTTGTAACTAAAAATTTTTTTTTTTTTTCAAAAATATAACACTTTTGATAATTTTTTAGTTATCATAAGATCTTCATTAAAATACGATGTCCCTGAAGTGGCTCGGAAAAAACTAACTTATGTTTTAAAATAGTCGATTAACAAAATTAATTAACTGTTCATTCAAAATTTTTTTGTTAGGAAACCTGAGATTTTTAGCACAATAGATTTAACGTGATAGAATTAGTCTCTAGTGTACATATATATATAAAATTAGTCTACAATATATATATATTGTATTTTATATATATTTCAATATCTGGTTGTAACTAAAACCATATTTTATTTCTTTTAGCACTGGATACAGACGATATTCCTGTGAAGAAACAGGTATTCGAATTATTATCTGCTCTCTGCGTTTACAGACCTGATGGTTACACTAGAGCTTTGGAATCTCTGGAGCACTATAAGGTATATATTTTTACATTACTCCACTACTACTACTTGTGTTATGGCTCTTACTGCAGTTCGTTCTTGTTTATGTAAGACAGGTGTTTCAATTTGTGCGATTTCCAGTCTAAAACGCCATAACTTTGAATGAACTGCGAAATCACTACGAAGAGATTCTAAAACATGTGTCTGGCATTACCAATACAGAATCGTCATATGCTTAGCAATTTCTTTAAATACTATCGTGCTTCGAAATTCTTGTTTTACCATCTTTATGGCAATCCTATGGAATTCTAGGCATCCTTAAATATGTTGATAAGATTGCATTATTATGAAAAGAATTTTGTAATTTGTTTTGCATCTTTAAGGTTTATATATTTTTTTGTTTTATGATTATTAAACTGTATATATATGCTTAAATATTTGCAAAAAACGTTAGGTTTTTTTTTTCATTATATCTAAATTTTAATTGTTTTTATTTCTGTGTTTTTTTTATGATGTAATAATTATTTTATAATTTAATAGAATATTTTGATTTAAAAATAAATTTTAATACAAAAATGTGTTATTCAATTTTTTAAAAAATTGTATTTAATTCATGTTCAAAATTTTTATTCAATATTTTAAGCAATTGTATTTAATTCAGTTTAATATTTTTAGCATAAAAACTTATACATATGCTAAAAATATTGAATACAACATATTTTATAGATATAAATATTGAATAGAATATATCACAGGCATAAGTTTCATAGAATTCATATGTGAATTCTTTAAAAAAATACTCATTTGTATATATATATATACTACACATACATATACACAGTTTTACATATACTATATTTGATATGTACAAGAAAATTTTCATAAAATCTAAAGAATTCTCTTCGGAATTTTATAAAATATTTCGCCAAATTTGTCGCCAAGTGCGCATAGGATTTCACCTAATTAACACCTTTCTAATATTTGCACGCTTTAATACAGCTTCAGAACAATGTTCCATTTTTTCAGAAATATACATAGATCACATAATTTCATTTTTTAAAATATGTTTTAAAACGGAGAAGATACAATTAAATAATTCTACAAATATAATAAAATAATTTAAAAAATAAATGTTTAAATTAATAGCAAATTAATAAGTGTTTAAATTATTAACAAATTAATAATTGCTTAAATTATTAATAAATTAATAATTGTTTAAATTATGATTAACTTAATAATTAAATTATTTGTTTAAAATTGTTTAAATTATTTGCAAATTAATAATTGTTTAAATTATTTGCCAAATAACAAAATTGTTTAAATTATTTGTTAAAATTATTAACAAATTAATAATTACTTAAACCGATTAAATTAATAATTGTTTGAATAAATTAATAATTGTTTGAAATTGTTTTAATGATTGTAACTAAATTAATAATTTGTTTGAATTATTAAATTAAATTGTTTGAATAATTAACAAAAAACAAATCAATAATTATTTAAATTATTAACAAAAATTTAACGGCTATATTTTACACTAATCGCAATATTTAAAAAAAAAAATTTCATACAACGCTACTACAATCGTGAACATTAAAACCAGAACTGCAACCATTCTGTTCCAAAATCAGGGCCAATTTTTATTTTTCCGCAACGAACTTAACCCCATCTGGGCACTGCAGTATTCAGGGCAAAAGATCTTCCTTCCTTAACTGCAGCTGCATCCGTCACAGTAACCACTCGCCAAGTTCACCCATTCCTCGTCGGGTCTCATACCTGAATTAATGGAAAGATGGCGGGAAAAATGACTGGGGGTATCAGGCTTACGGAAGGAGGTTATAAATCAAACACCCGCCTCTGTGAAAGACAGCCGCTGTATATCGATGGCGCATACTAAATATGACGAGTTTCCTTTAGGAAACAATTCACTGCCCTTAGATACATTTACAAGTTTGTTTAATTTTTCAAAGGATATGCTTTATAAAACACTGTTAATATTTTATGTTTCGTTAAATAGGAAGTGGTTATTCATGATGATCTACAGTTAGGTTTAAAGAAATTAAAAACGGATAATCAGCTACATTCATCAGAAAGTTGCTTTTGGCATTTTGATCCATTTTTTCAAATTTAATTTTGCTTAAATACATTAAATTATGTTAGCGGCTTGATGGCCAATTGGCTAGTGCTCTGGATTTTGATACCACAGGGTTCAGATTAGAATCCTGGCTGTAGCATGATGTTTGTGAGTGTTTCGAATCCCCTTTAAGTGTGTAGCTCCCGGTGTAATTAGCCCAAAGTGTGAAAAAAATGACCGTGGAGCGACAAAACAAACAATAAATTATGGTAAATTTTCGTAACTAGGTCACATAAAATTAACGTATTAATATTTTATGTTTTGTTAAATAATAAATGGTTGTTTAGGATGATCTACAGTTAATTTTAAAGAAATTAAAAACGGATAATTAGCTAAATTCATCAGAAAGTTGCTTTTGGCATTTTGATCCATTTTTTCAAATTTAATTTTGATTAAATACCTAAAATTATGTTAACGGCCCGATGGCCAATTGGCTAGCGCTCTGGGTTTTGGTACCACAGGGTTCAGGTTAGAATCCTGGCTGTAGCATGATGTTTGTGAAGTTCAGAATCCATGTTAAGTTTGTAGGCTCCGGTCTAAAATATGTGCAAAAATGATCGACAAAACGAACAATAAATTATGTTACATTTTAGTAACAAGGTTTACATATTTTAAAACAAATAAATGATCAATTTTTGAAGCTTTTATATTATAATGTTATACAATTTCGCAATAAGATATTTAAATTTCAATATTTTATCTGTGTCATGATTCCTGTGAAGATATGTTATATCTCATAACTTATGCATACAGATTAGATATGCGATACGCAGATGAAAACATTTCAAATTATATCCTCTTTCTTGGAAGTCATAAAGAATCAAATCATTGTTTCAATTTTATTGTATTGTGATGCAACAGTTTCGCAGACACATGTTACATCATCGTCCTTTCTAATGCAACGTGCGAAACAAAAGTTGAAACAGATAAAATTATAAAAAAAAGGAAACTAAATGTTTGTTTATCATTTTATCACACAGTTTATTGTTTATCTTTAACAAAAATTCAGATTAAAAACTAAAGAATATTAAAGAAATAAATTGTTGATAACTTTGAAATATTACAGTTATGTTATTTCTCAGAATGTGATATTAATTTCATAAATATTTAATAATAATTATGCAATGAATTTTTATCAAATTATATGCAACTAGTAGAACCCGACATACGTTGTCCTGCAAAAAAAAAATAAATTATAGAAAATTATATATAGCGAATATTTTTCCAATATATGTGCATACTATTTTCATATGGATATCGTTTGAACAGTATACAAGATGAAATGCTGCAGCACCATCTGGTGCCGACTTACAACAAAGCTGATAGCATAAAAACTCAAAAATGTATTGTCAATGTTTGTCAAACACAAACAAAAATCATCAAAATACGTCCAGCCGTTTAGGAGGAGTTCAGTGACAAACACATGTACAGAAGAATTATATAAAGATTTAAAAATGGAATTACTTTAATAATGTATCACTGTCTCGATTGGTGGATCATCTGGCTCGAGTCATTGGTTCAACTTGTTGCTAGCATTCGAATCCATTGATTGTGTATGTTGCGAGTCTCTGCTTTCAGAACTGAGAAAACGCGATAATGATTATTATATCATTTCTAAACATTTTGCATTGAGAGTCAGGCTTTGTGGGAGTTATACGAGTTTTTCCCGGATAACTTATTATTGAAAGCAGTTATTTTTGGAAACCTTGTTGACAATATCCGGTTACCATCGGGGAACTGAACTTTACTTATAACTGTAACTCGTGAACTAAACTTTAACTTTCATGAACCATCTTTTTCAATAATGGTACAAAAAAAAATTAAGTCCAGCTTACAATAAATTAATCAGTTCCAGCTTGTTTCAATAAATTTTGAAAAATACTGTCTTGATTTTTTATCGGACTTGTTTTACTTTCTTTCTTTCTTACAAAATTATCTGATAACTCAAAGTTATTCGCATTAATTTCGTAGCATAATTATGTATATTTTTTATTCGAGATATAGGTATTTTGGGGATAAAAGTATGCAATTTCTTTGTTTTTTAGACATTTGCAAAAAGCTTTCATCAAAATACATAAGATTCTGCATGAAATGTATGCATTAGGGATCTTGACTAAATCCCATCCAAGTGCCACTTCCATTAGAGCATTCTGAACTGAGATAAATATTTTCCATTGCAAATTTTACCCCATACAACGAGGCAGAAATATACAGTACTTACTTATAGCCCATGACAAAGAAAAGGTGGATGACAGAGAACATTTAAATTGAAGGAAATGAAAACTAGTATTTTTTAAATACGAATAAAAAAAATATTTGCATCTGATTCAGAATTAAAACTCTCAAATTTCTTTTCAGTGGGGCTTTTTTTTTTTTTCGAAGGTATCCATTTCCTCTTATTTTTTACAGCTTCCTTTTTCTTCCCAGCTGTTTCTGTTTCCTAATAACTTTTCATTCGGCGTTGTTGTCAGCAACACAATTTTTAGCTCTTGTTATTACGCTTTCTTTTGATTTAAAATTTTGGCTAGGAAATTATATTTTCAGATTTAATAAAGTTAAACTAATTTTTGGCGACCTGGATGTTGATTTGTAGGCGCTGAAATTTACCTTAATTAACTGATGCAGAGGAATCTCATAGAATTCTGTAATTGAAGAATGTGCTAATGATGGTATTTTGCATGTGAATATGACGGTATTTTGTAAACGTGATTGCTTCACTGCTGACATGAGAGACGTGATTGTCTAACATCAACAATATTTGTTTCTCTCCTGTGGGATTTGCGAATTCTGAAAAGTTTTCGAGCTCTTTAATTAATACTGGACTCGTTGTGTAACCTTTGACATATCACAGCCAGTTGACCCGCCTTTTATTGTCGAAACATTAATCCGCTTTCGCTCAAAAATGAAGAATGGAGAAACATAGTGTCCCACTGCACTCATTAAAAACACTAAAGTAAAGGATATTTTAGTTCAGCTACTACGGACTTGAACGCCTCTGTTTTCTCGATCAGCCAGATGTTTAGGCTGTATATTGGGTACTGTTTGGATACCTGTCTTATCCATTTTGTAAATACAGCTTGGGGGCAAGCTATATGTGTGGCTTCCAAATTATCAAAATAGTTGTCAAGTTAGTTTGTCATGAAACCCACTATTCATGCTACACTTGTTTTACGTGTTATTCGCAAAGATAAATTCTTCCTCTTCATGAAATCATAGGTGTAGTCTCTTTCGGCAAATTTTGTTTCATTGGCAAAACGATGAGAAATATTTTTTTATCAGGATTCAGGCTGCAATTTAATCGTAAAAAATCGAAGACGTTGAATATTTTATTTATTTTTATATATTGAGCAAAACTGAAGTTAAAGTAAGCTCTAAGTTAAAGTAAGTTAAGTTAAAGTAAGCTCTATTTTACTTCACAAACTGTTTAGATAAAATATTGAATATATTACACCAAAACTTAAATGGTGATTTATGTTACGTTTTGACTTATAACTACAATATCACCATGAGGTACCATTATACAACTGATACTGATGCAACAAGCATATGGCCGGCTCATGTAACTGTGTTTTCAAAACACTGCTGCATAATTTTATCCACCCTCTATATTCTAATATTTTTTACAACATTTTTTTTTTTCATTTATTTATACCATAAATACTCAGTGTAATGATGCTTAGTAGAAACTTATCCCTTCCACTTGGATTTCCAACATTTCAACTCCCACATTTGCTTGCCATATGGTAAAAACCGCAAACACTTGCTACAAATGGCTATATTATTGTTGCTAGATGCATACATATGCTATGTCAGTAACAATATGCTTCGCTTGTTTCTAAAATGAGTGAATGCAATATAATTTGTGAGTGACTTGATATTTGATATCTTGCCGCTTGTCTGTTGTACCACGTTGGGCATTGTATTAATTCAGATTGATGTTAACTACCCATTCTAATTTTTTAGATTATAAAACTATTGAAAAAGTTTATTGATCAGTTCATTTATTAGAAAAATATTTGAAATATTTAATAATCGTTTTATTTATTTAATAGCAGGCATAAAAAGAAGAATTTTAACTAGGATACCTTAACTTTCTGTGCAAAAAAAACAATATCAGTTCTAGTTTTTTTTAATTATCTTTGTCATTAAAGTGTACAATGAAATTTAAACGTGAGTACAATTTTAATTTGATATTCTAATTTTCAGAGAAATTGGAATGAAAATTTAAGCATCATCCATCAAAAATTATTTGTGATTAATTTAATATTTTTTTTAATTTTTAGTTGCTAGTGATATCCTATTCTTTAATTTTTCACGTGCCATCATTACTTCACATATTTAAATTTCGCAAAATATGCTCTGATTTACCGAAAACAATTACTTTCGTTTTGAATTGTCATCTTAAAAAAAAAACTGATAATGCAAATTACTTCCTCTTTCTTAGAAGAATCGACTCTATGCATCAAAATTTTCAACGGTTGTCTGAAGGAGCAAGTTTAGTGATTACATATCCAGGTCGACTGTTTCTCTCGTTATCACATGTTATTTAATCGTAAATAGGATAAAAAGATATATAAAAGAGGAGGAAAGACATTTCGACTGGATTGAGAATGCTTATGGACAAACATAAGCATTTGATTGGTATCACAATAGTGTTTTCTGTTCATATAGAAATGAATGTTCTCTAAATGGCTAATTATCATTTTGTGTAAAATAAAGATTCTTTTATCCAGATATTATGCCATAAGCTATGCAGCAAATATGCCCTTAAGAACTCGGTGTCTGGAGTATAATGCCGTAGATCAAATGATGCGCAAGAAGAATGATGGTCTTTCTCAAGAAATATGTGGAAAAAAAAGACGCGACGTGTTTTCGGCTGATAACAATCACCTTAAATAAATGACAATTGAACGAAATATGTGAAATAGTTATAGTGAACACATTTGCCTGCTTGTTTCCTGTTTGTATATGAAAGAAGGGTTGTTGAAATGAGTAATTATAATTTTGAATAAAATAAAGATTATGTTAATTACTCAATAATAATGACGTTAATTATGCAATAATAATCTGGATATTATGCAATAAGTTATGCAAGTAGCAAGTTAATTGTCTTGAAGAACTGGGTGCTTTGAGAAAATAGAAACGACTCGAACACAAGATGCTTGAGATTAAAACCATTGATCTAAAGCATGTGTATGAGGCTTTTTTCTTCTGTTTTTTTCAAATTTCGGGGCTCGTATTTCATATATGGAATAATGAGCCCTGATATATGGAAAAACACTTCGTATTTTCTTCTGATTACAGTCATCTTAAATAAATGGTTTGGTTTGCCTCTCTACTGTCATTTTGTGCACACTTTGGACTAATTAGACCGGGACCTACAGTTTAGCGTAAATTCTGAACTACTAACAAACACCCACGCTACCACCAGGATTCCAATCTAAAGCCTGTAGTATCCAAGGCCAGAGCGTTAGCCAATTGGCATCAGGCCGCTCTGGAATAAATGAAAGTTGAACAAAATTTGTTAAATAATTTTAATGAACACAAACTTGATTGCTTTAGTTTTCTGGAGCATTTCCCGGCTTGGATTTCTGTTTGGATATGTGGATGTGAAAGAGTGGTAATTAAAATGACTAATTATAATTCTGAATAAGGATTGTGTTAATTATGCAATAATAATGACGTTAATTATGCAATAATAATCTGAATATTATGCAATAAATTATACAAGTTAATTGTTGTGAAGAACTGGGTGTCTTGAGAAAATAGAAAAGCCTTGTACAAGATGCTTTAGATCAGTGATTCCCAAATTGTAGAGCGCATATTTCAAGAAAGGCATCGATATATGGAAAAGTCACGGCATAAAATACGACATATAATATTGATTAAAATTAATTTAACTTATATTTTGCACTTAAAATTCCAATTATTTTCACAAACCATGATTAAAAAAACAGGTTTCAGCATTTTAATGTATTATTCAGGAATATAATAAAAATAAATTCTATTTTGTTTAGCGCAATTTCAAAATGAACTTTTTCAATAAATATAGTTGGAATTAAAACAAAAAATGTATATAAATGCGGATCTGGCATCCAGGAAAGCATTTTTATTTATTGACAGAGAATCTGACTTTCTAAGTCTAGGTAAAATAGAAGACATTGAATAAAATATTTTCCAATATATAAGCATTTACATTTTATAAAACTAAAAATCTTTAAAGAAAAAGTATATGTTTTACATAAAATAGACGTCTTGGTGAGGTGGGCCATGATCTTTAATGCGTCCTTTCATTATTAAACCCATCAATCTTTATTTGAAAGTCACACCCCAAAGTAAAGCTAACCGAGCAATTATGACGTTTCAGTGTTTGAAGTTCAAAACTCCACAGTGATGGCTACATTGGATGATATCTTTATTTATATAATTGTGGGCTCATTTTCCTTATATTTCGTAATATTCCAGTAAGTTCGAAAAACTGCACCAATTTTCCCCCTTACTCTGATTTAGATGATTGAAGCAGTTCAGGTCAAAGACCTACCTCCCTTAAGAGAGGAAAAAACCCTCATTAACTAAAGGACGCGCACATAACTACAATTACAGAACTTTGCCCTCCATGGTGCAGCTTATACATAAGCAATGAGGCTAACGAAAGTGGACCGCTTATGTATTCATTATGGAAGACAATGAATGACATCCATGCCATGGGAGACAATATGAGGTTAAAAGTTTTCTATCAAGAAAGTTCTGCTCTGTTTTTTGCTGTGGCCAATTTTTATTTGCTTCCACAATACCATAAATATTTATTATAAAGATTCATGTACACAGTGAAGAATCGTTATTTGATAGCATCTGTGCTCTACTGCGCAGTCACAGTTCCAAGATTTATTTTAAAGATTGTTGGGTTTTTTTTTGTGTGTGTTGTTGTGTAACGCATTTAATGATATTCAAAAAATTGAAATTTTTGCCTCCAAGAAAACGATTTGGTGTAAGAGAATGTATGGGTAAAAAGAAATTTAAGTTTTTTAAAAGCAAATAGCTTTAAAATTTATCAAAATTTTATTTATCAAATAGCTTTCATATTTATCAAGATTTTTAAAAATTTTCTTTGATTGGAAAATGTATAATTTAATAATAAATTTGTTTGCTATGAAAATATAATTAGTTTTATTAGTAACTATTAACTAAAAATTTTCTTTGATTGGAATATCTAAAGTTTAATAATAAATTTTGCTTGCTATGAAAAACAAATAATTAATTTTATTAGTATCTATTAACTAAAAATTTTCTTTGATTTCTTTAATTGGAAAATGTATAGTTTAATAATAAATTTAGTTGCCATGAAAACAAATAATTAATTTTATTAGTATCTATTAACTAAAGGGTTTTTTTTTTAAATTTTTTTGTTGGAAAATGTATAGTTTAAATTTGGATGCTAAGACAACAAATAATTAATTTTATGAGTATTTATTTATCTGTAACATTTTTAAGGCATGTATACGCATGAGTATTAATGTGTTGTCAATTCAGTTATATTTCATATTTATAATTAATAAATATTTTTATTTTGTTTATTTTATTATTTTGTTTATGCATCGTAACTTTATGAAATTTATAAATTTAATTGATATATAAAAGATAGTCTTTTATTTAAGGTTTGTAATTTTTTTGTTCGTAAACAAAATTTAAAATATTCTTAATAAAACAAATATGATTCATTTCATTTATAAGCATTTAAAATTACTTTGTTTGTTTCTTATATAATAAAAATTATTCATATCACTAAAATTTAAAATATCGCCTTCATATTTTTTTTAAAAATCGAATATTATATACATAAAGTTATATTTCAATAAAAATGCTTCAAAATCTTTTTTCCATCAGATACTTATAATGAACAGATTAAAATACAAATCATTTAATACCATACTTTCAGAGAAAATAATCTCACTTCAAACTAATTCATACAGTTATCGTGGAAAATATAAACTGAAAAAAAAAAAATATAAATAATTGTTATTTTATAGAAGAAAAGATTTTTTTCCCTATCGCAAACAGTAGCAAGCACGTGTTCTTTTTTTCAAAGACAAAAGTCTTAATAGCAGGTTGTTTCATGTGCCTATCTTTCAAGGAAAAGTCTGGTACTTTTCACTTAATAGAGGCACTGTATCTTTTATGGCTTCTCTTCCTATGACTAACATTTCAAATTACGACACACAATAACAAACTTGTCCTCTATATATCTACATCAAATATAGAGCATTTTTTTTTCTCCTTTTAACTTTACGAGTTTGTAAGTCTTTTTATATCTGGTGCCTTGTAGAAAATGAATTAAATTACTCTTCAGGCATAAACAAAACACTTCAGAAGTCACATAAATACATTTTATTATTATCTGCAGTTGTCTTTTTTAAAAATCAACCTGAATCAACATCTTTTTTATTGATTGATGCCAAACAAAATTAATGGGATAAAAAAAAGCTCAAAAGTTTGCTATTATATTAGTAAACATGTATTGTTTTTTTTTAAAGTACGAGCTATAAGATTGTGATAATGTAGTAGTATAATAATAGTATGTTGTGTGAAGTATGTATAGTGTATGTTGTATAGTATAATTTATAGTGTATATATGTTGTGCGTTATTTTATAATGTAGCTGTTGCTGAAAACAGTTTTTTTTTTTTTTCTAAAATTTAAACTTTTATCCATCACTGGCACTTTGAGGCACCATTATGGTGTGCTGATAGTTGAAATACATCACTTATAAAGAGTGCAAGAGATATTCCATTGAAATAGAATTATAATATTTATTTGTTATTTACAAGAGCTGCATAATGCAAGCTCAACGTGACTCGCCACCAGCACATTTTTCGAAACCAAAACTAAAAAGTATGTGTGTTGCCAAACACTGTAGCAAAAAAACTTTTGACAAATCGTCAGAGAGCACCTAGTAAGTAGATGGTGAATATGAACGCTGCTGCGAATATTTAATGCGCACTACAGCTTATTTAACTGAGTACAATAAATTAGCAGATTAATGTCACTATGTATTGTATACAAAAAAAGAAGTATTATTAAATGCAATAGCAGAAAATAAATGTATAAATGCATTAAATTAAAATACGTAAATAAAAATATAATGTATCAATTAAAATAAAGGAAAATTTATTTAATGTATTTAAATAAATAAATATAAATTATAATAATGTATTTAAATAAATATATTTAATTATACTTGTTCGGAAAAAAAATCGAAGTATTATGAGAAGAGTGTCGTTTTTCCATTTAAATTAGATATGCATGTAAAACACATTAATAGATAATAAAATTATCATAATTTCAAAACTGCAGAAATTAACAATAAACAAATGCGCATTTAAATTTGTAGTTAAAAATTTAATTAGTAATTATTAAATTTGTAGTTAGTGTCAAGGTAAGGAATGATAAGATCCTAATGTGATCTTGTTACAGATTTTGCCAGACATTCTTCAATTGCTTTTACATATTTGGTTATACTTGAATCTGGTGTCCTGTATTTTACGTATGTGTTTAATTTGACAACCTAGTTTGCCAGCGAAGATTTTGAAGGAGGTTATCTAGAAATATGTGAACCACATAGAACCTGTCATTATCAAGTTGAAAATGGTCTGAGGATCGTATGCCATGAAGAGTAGCACATTCATTTCAGGATAATGTAAACGTATTGTTCACTGTTGAAGTTGCTTGAAGAAGTCTTGAGAGTGGGAATCCTATCTCCTCCACAGACGATGCTCCAAGATAAAAGGGGACTAAAAATATTATATGACGACAAGTGAGCGGTCACTATACCATTCCACAAAGCTTCCTCCAAGTTGGGGGGTGGGGGTTAAAAATGTTTTAAAGAGTGACGTGAATACTACTCTATCTGAGACAGACACAGTCAAATGGTGTTCAGTACCACCGGTGGTACGGAAGATGCTGCAGCACATTGTATCAGCCGTCAATTGCTGTCTGCGCAATTCTAGTTTGAAGCACAATCAAACAATCTCTTCTCTCATTTGATCTTTAAGCCTATATTTCACCAATGCATCACGATGAAAGTGCTGCAGCATCTTCCATGCCACCTGTGGTACTTTTTACACCATTTCACCTTGCAGCAATTATTGCTTCCAGCACTTTTACATAACTATACTCATTCATCTTAAGTGGCACGTAATTGCTCGATATGATAAACCCATTTCACGTATATCATCTATTTCAACACTTTCAAAGTTGTGCAATCATTTATTACTGTTTTTAGTGCCACTCTTAGAAATGACTCGAAGGGCGACGAGAAGAAAAATTTAACAGTCTGCAATTGTAAACTACTTTATAGTATTCCAGTTGGACAAATGAAAAGAGCTTCGTGATCAAATTTAACATTCATTGACATGAAAATGTAATTATTTGAGAACAAGAAATTTTGAGATGATAAGGTTTATTTTTGTGTTGTTTCATTACATATATATATTATTTATTTATTTATTTTTTTTCAAAATTGTGTTCATTAGATGTACTACATATTTTTCTTTTCTTTTAAAAGATATTTTAACTAATCCCAAGTGATTTAAATGTCTGATTTTTATTCAAAACGTTTTTATTTTAATGTGATTTAATTTGTATCTTCTTGATTTTTTTTTTATTTTTTATTATTATATATTAAAATTTAATATATGTTAAAAAAGTTGAAAGTTCCTATTTGTTATATGACAAAAAAAAAAAAAAATCGAAGAATTAACTGCATCACATAAAGACAACCAAATTAAAGCATATACTGGATGCTGAAAGCATTGCGAATCAATTTCAACACACTGAAATCTTCAAAAGAGTAGCTTTTCTTTTTACAATTTTTCTCCTTTTCAATTTACAACTGAAATAAATAAACCTGCAACGAAACAATCATCACAAGTCTACTTTCTTCCAGCGTCATATATATTTGATGTAAGGTGCCTTATTACTTCACCCACCTTATTACTTACTGAGTTTTATTGTGTTTTTCTTGGCAGAGCCTGAAGCAGCAGCGCTACCGCTTCCAGCTGGTGGTGGACGAGATGCGCTCGTCCGAAGTGGTCGAGTACACGACTGCCCTGGTGGCCTTCGTCAACTGCCTCGTCATCTCGCCGGCTTCGCTCAACGACCGCGTTCGCATCAGGAACGAATTTCTAGGTGGGTGGTTTATCCTTCAGACCAATTACTTGTTTACCTTTTTTTTTTTCTGTATCGTGGATTGGCAGTAATTGTTTGGGCCTTCCCCGGAGTGCTCTCGGTCTTTTCGTATGCAAATAAGATTCTTTTATTCATTTTTTTTTTTTATCTTTGCCCATCCTGTATTTCGATTTTTGTGTTGTTAGTTAATGTAATTGCTGTTGTCGATTGAGTCTTCTGTGGTGTGTTTTCAGACCAATAGGTGCCGATTTTTAAGTTAAAATTGATGAAATTATGATGTTGTGGATAATTGAATTATTTTAATTTGAAGTTATCTTTAATAGTTATGAATGATTGTAGCTAATTTGAGGTTATGTTTAATGCCGCATGCATTTTTTATTATAACGTTGATGTAATTTTATCATTAGAGTTTGTTTCAATGCTGTATTTGGGTATTAAATTTTTTTATTTGTTTTTTAAATTTATTTATTTATTTATTTTTGCAACAATGTGCATTTTTTAAGAAGTCCAGATGTTTGAAAATAAATAATATTTGCTTCTAGTAATGTAATTACTGTTGTCGATTTAGTCTTCTGTGATGTTTACAGAGCAATATGGTGTCGATTCTCAAGTTAAAATTGAACGCAACTGGCTGTGGATAATTGAAGTTATCTTTAATAATTATAAATGCTGTCAACATAAGATAATATTTAATGATGTATGCATTACTTTTTATTATGATATTAATGTAATTTTGTTTGCCATTATAGTTTGTTTTAATACTTTATTTAGATATTAAAATTTTTTATTAGCTTTATTTTTTGTCGTGCAATAATTTGCATCTTTTTTTAGAAGTTCAGATGCTTGAAAATAAATCATATTTGCGTCCAATAATGTAATTGCTGTTGTCGATTTAGTCTTCTCCTCGCTTTGTGATGTCTTCAGATCAATATGGTGCCAATTCTCGAGTTAATTATCCACCGCATCATAATTTCATCAATTTTAAATTATTTTAATTTAAAGTTATCTTTAATAATTATAAATGATTATAGACACTATGAGATTATAGTTAATGATGTATGCATTTTTATTATAATATTGATGTAAATTTGTTTGTCATTATAGTTGGTTTCAATGCTTTATTTGGGTATTAAAATTTTTTATTAGCTTTTATTTTTTGTCTTGCAATAACTTACATCTTTTGTAGAAGTTCAGATGCTTGAAAATAAATAATATTTGCTTCCAATAATGTAGTTGCTGTTGTCGATTTAGTCTTCTGTGGTGTTTTTAGACCAATATGGTGTCTATTCTCAAGTTAAAATTGAAAGAAACTGGCGGTGTATAATTGAATTATTTTAATTTAAAGTTATCTTTAATAGTTATAAATGCTTCAGCCAATGTGAGATTATATTTAAGTCTGTATGCATTATTTTATTATAATAATATTGATGTAATTTTATTTTTCATTATAGTTTGCTTTAATGCTTTATTTGGGTATTAAAATTTTTGTACTAGCTTTCTTTCTCTTGCATCAACGTGCATATTTTGTAGAAGATCATATGTTTAAAAAAATAATAATAATATTTGCTGCTTATAATTTTATACATTTTTTATTTATTTTTCAAATTTTTTTTTACGAAAAAGGAGTAGAAATAATGCATAGTATTCAATTTTAAAAAGAAATAGATATAACATATTTTCTATTAAATATATTTCTTCAACATTTCTATTGCTACCGTAGTTCTAAATAGAATATATTTAAAGGTTCTTCCTTTCATATTGCTTTATTTAAGTTTGCAAGTGTAATGTTTATCGTTAGCAAAAGTAAAAAAAAAAAAAAAAAAAAAAAAAAAAACTTAAATTGATACCATTTTATTCAATAGTTTGCTTAAAATTCTGAAAATATTATTTGGAATTTGTTGTCTTAAACACAAATATAAAAATAAATTGTTAAAAGTTAAATAATCTAACGAACGTTTTAGAAGAAAAAAAAAAATGCATATAAATTAACTATATTATTAATATTTTTGAATTATACATATTATAATGGAATTTAAAAATTTATATCACACTATTTTGAAAAAATAGAATTAGTAAAAAATATAGTATTTCAAAAATAGCGTTTATAGGAAGCAAATTATTAAAACTCATAATTATTACTGGTACTTGCTTTTATTGTCTACGTAAACGTTCAATGTTAAAAAAAAGTTATTTATTTTTAAAAAATAGCATTCGATTTTATAATAATATTTTTATCTTTTTTAATGGGCTTGAATTGTTCTTGTTTGTGTTCTTTTTTTCAATTTAATATCGTTTTGTTTACATTGTGTAAAAAAAAATGAAACCTACATTTGCCATAACTGACATCTGTTTTAACTTTATTCCGTTTGTTTAACCTTGAGATAAAACCTAGAAATAAATTAATCTCGATCGGTAACTAGATAGTGCGAAAAGCTGATAAAATACCATATTAAATTCCGGGTTTGCTCAGATTCACGTATATATACCTTTGAAACTGAAGGCATAATTATTAAGACGCAGTTAAGTTAGTGAATTATTTTTTATTACGTGGCAATAGTTCCACGTTTATTTTCGATTATTTTTTAGAACACCTATATTGCAAAGAATATTTTTGAGGGGTATCATTATCTTAAGAAAATTAAAAATAAAAAAGTGTGTTCTTAAGTAGAGCAAAAAGAAATTAAAAAAAAAAAATCTTAAAAATACAATGATTAATAACATAATCTAAATATTTTTTAAAACATTGAATCAAATTATAGGTTATTTTGTTCTAAATTATCTGTTCTTCTTCTGCTAATCCAATAACTATGTCCACGATTAACGTTCGAATAGAGTATAGTTCGATTTTTTGTTAACGTCTCTCTTTATTTATTTCTTTAAAATTGTGAATTTTTTTATAATTAATATATTTTAATTATTACGTTAAATAACAAGAAGTAAAGGGATTTTTTTTCTCCAATAGGCTTCGTTATTTACACAACTTTTACCTTAACCTCTCCGCTTGCGTTGCGTGTCACAGTCACTACTTCCAGGAATGAGGAGGATCGACCTGAGTTGTGATAGCATGTGTGAATATTTCGCCATTAGGCTCATTATAGAAATTTCTATATGACATGGAAATGTAAAGCCGTTGCCCCCAAAAAGATCTTCTATAAAACAAAACCCTTCTTGGATATATGACAGGGACTATTGAATATTATTATAAGGAACGCGAAGTTTCTTATTTAAATATACAAAACCATTCTTTTGTTTCTGACCACATTGTGATTTTTAATACCATCTACCACTTTGACATTTAGTGAAGGTATTACCGATTTCGTTAATCTATGTACTTCGAAAGACTAATATCGCGATTTTTCTTCAATAATTTGGTGTCATTTTTAGTGGCCATTTCTCTTGTTCCTGCATATTTTTGGGGTTTTCATTCTAACTGTTAATTCAATAATAACCTGCGTAATTCGAATTAAAAATAACTTTTTTAACTCGAATTTAAGGACTAATCACGTCTAACTAGGTACTAATAAATGCACGTCTTGGACATATGATAGAACTGTTGTATATTATGAGGAACACGAAGTTTCTTATTTAAATATGCAAACCATTCAGTTGTTTCTGACCACAGTGTGATTTTTAAATGCCACTTAACCACTCACATTAATTAATGGTATTACCGATTTCGTTAGAGATATGTGTACTTCGAAAATCTAATATTGCCGTTTTTCTTCAATAATTTGATGTCATTTTCAGTGACTAATTAATTAATTAGTGACCAATTAGTTATTCTTTATTACGTGGCAATACTTCCATGTATATTATCGTAGCATTTTTTTAACAAGTGACAGTGACAACAAGTGGCACCTAACAAACGACCACTTCACTTGTTCCTGTATATTTTTCAAGGTTTTCATGCTTAACAGTTAATTCAATAATAACATCTAATAATAATTAACGAAATTCTTCAGGTAATTCGTAAATTTTAACGATGTGATTTAAGGACTATTCTTATTCATTCAGATGTATCTTCAATAAACCTTCTATCCGTAATCTAGTAGAATTATTAATAGATGTATAATGTTGCTATTGTTTTCATAACATTCTTGTTTTGGGTATCAAAAATATAATGACAAACATTTTTGTATTATGTCGTCTATTGAGTATATGCAACAGCTTTTTTAATTCCGTGGAAGCTATCTGCTTCTTTTTCTTTTGATCGACAACAGCAATTACATTATTGGAAGCAAATATTATTTATTTCAAGCACCTGAACTTCTACAAAGATGCAAATTATTGCAAGACGAAAAATAAAGCTAATAAAAAAAGGCAACTTCTCAATATTTTCTTCCATCTTGTAAATGACATTTCTTCCATCTTGACACAATTGTATTGTATTTGCTTGATACATATATCTAAAAACCATTTAAAGGGACAAACGTTTCAAAAATGTTTTTGTCGTAATTGCTGTTATATTATTTGCATGTCTGATATATAAGAGCACTTTAAATATTGGATTTTGTAGTTACATATTTAATTTAGATTTCCCATGCTGATATTATTGTCATAGATTTTTTTATAATTTACGATTTTAAAATACTTTTCTCGTGCTTTATACTTTCATTCATTTGCATTAGTTATTGTTAGAGGAAAATGAAAGATTATTTTTAAATGAATACCAATATTTAGTGCTAACTTTCTATTGTTATTATACATCAGATCAACAGTTCAAAAAAATCATACAATGAGCTAAGATTTATTGAGTTGTGGAGCAAATATACCATAACAAATAAAATATTCACAAAACAACCTTTAATTCAAAGGAATCATATAAAAAATAAACTTCTCATTCTCATAGTTCTGGAGACGTTTGTTTTACGAATACATACAAGGACATATCCATTTATTATCAGGTATTCATTGTTTACGATGTTGTTTACTTTTCTGTAGCTGTATAATTTCAATGCTAACGAGAGGCTCGTTTGATCTAACAGTTCAGGGGCAATTAAAAAAGATTGATGGATCAAAATGATTAAAATGCCGTGCAGATTTAATTTTTAGTAATTTTTTCAACTCGATATTAAAACTGGCCATCATCAAGTACATCCTTTGTTAATTGAAAAGATTTTTATATTTTAAATTTACAATAATTTTTGTAAGTTACCTTGAAAATCCAAGACATTTCTTTTGATTTTCTTATTTTAATTAAGTTTTTTTGTACCTTCAATGATTCATAAATGGGTTGCAAATTAATTTATATCCTAATCATCTTCACTTAATTTCGTTTACGTGCATACATTTTTCCTTGTCATGGTAAACATTTCAAAGTTGTTTATTTTATGTTATAACATCAAAACAAATAAACTAATGAAAATTTTAAAAAGTAAAAATTGGACTTATAAAGCTTTTAAGCATTGTTTTTTTTATAATAAAGGGTTATTTTTGCATCACTATCACACAAAACAAATTAGCAGACATCTTCTTTCTGTCACCATAGTCTTGTTCATCTTATTTCATTTATAAGAGTGCAATTTCCTTGTCATGCCGAACATTTCAAGGTTTTTTCTTTTATTTGCTTTAATATCAAAATAAATAAAATAAAGAACATTTAATTCCAAATTAAAGGTTTGGTTGTTATTAATGTAAAAAAACATGACTTAAGACACACTGAAAGTAGGATGCTACAGTTATGATTTTATCATCTCTTTTAATGCATCGATTTACAGATATGAACTTCATTATCGTGGTTAAGTGATTTTTGCATCATAGTCACTCCAACACAAATTACCAGACACCTTCTTTATATCATCACAGTCTTATTCATCTTATTTACAAGCGTGCTTTTCTTGTCATGTTCAAAATTGTTTCTTTTATTTGATTTTATAACAAAGTAAATAAAATAAAGAACATTTAATTTAAAATTGGTTGTTATAAACGAAAAACACGACACACTGATAGTAGGATGTTACAGTTATGATTTTATCGTCTCTTTTAATGCATTGGTTTTGCAAATAATGATTTTTCTGTCACTGTCAAATAAAAAGAAAATATCACAGATACCCCTGTAAGTGCAGAAAATTACTGCCATAGATAAAATCCTGGCGGTGGCATTTATGTTTGTTGGTGATTCGGAATCCACGTTGAACTGTAGGTCCCGGTCTGTTTAGCCTAAAGTGTGCACAAGATGACCGTAGAGCGACAAAAACCAAACGAAAGCCACAGATAACAAAGTAAATAAAATAGTGAACATTTAATTTTATATTAAAGATTGGGTGGTTATAAATTCAAAACGAAAGACACGACTTAAGACACACTGGTAGTAGGATTCTACAGTTAAGATTTTATCATCTCTTTTAATGCATTGGTTTTTCAAATATGAACTTCTACGATCCTCAATCACAGTGATTTTTCTGTCACTGTCAAATAAAAAAAGAAAATAACACAGGATACCCCTGAAGGTGCAGAAAATTACAGCCACAGAAGATTTTGTGTTCCTTTAAGAAAGAGCCTTATTGTTAGCTATAGAAAACAAAGAAAAATGGGGGCCCCTTGAAGAAAGTCGTGACCCGCTCTCCTCGTCTCAGATTTCACGGGCCTCTTTCAAATGTTAAACTGAGTAAACTTTGAGCTGCATGCGTTTTTGAAAGAGATTAAGTAGCTTATATCCTCATTTGGGGAAAGCAGGATGTGCTTATTGAAAACATATTGGACTAAAACTTATGCTTTAATTTGTGACAGAGATTAATAGTATATACTGAAAAAGTGGTTGGAAATGTACTTAAGGCAGCGAACATTCTGTAATTCATCCAGTTTTTCATGAATTTAACTGCTTTATTTTTTGTCAATAATGAAAAATATAGGTTTGAAGGTATTGCTATTTATCGTAATATCTCTGATATTTTTAACTAACTATTTTGTTTGTGAAATAAATTATTGTAAATTTTTTTCTATAATTTTGATTTATAAAAGAAATTATGACATATGATTTACATGAAAAAATTATATGATTATGGCTTATGCTTTACTTAAAAAAAATACAATATATGTTTAAATATGACCTTCAGATTGTGTTCTTTTTGAACTCTGTTTGGATCAATGAAATTATTTTTTTTACAAGATAACTAAAAGGTTTTGCTCATTGATATTCAGACGAAAAGTAACATATTTTATTCTTTTCATTTCTTATAAGCTATTTTGATAAAAAAATTTCTTCAGAGTAAATCAATTCACTACTTTACCCTCAGCTTTGTCTATATTTTGATGTCATTTCAATGTTTTATTAATAGTTTTATTTGTTTCAAAATAGTTAAATTTATATTGTTTATTTAAAATTAACAAAATTCTTTTTTTTTCATAGGTCTCAAAATACTAGAAGTGCTAAACAGATTTAGGTAAGTATGAGCACCTGAATTTGCATTATTATAATTTTTTTAATTTTAAAAAAATTAATATAAAGGGTTATAGACTTTCAAAAATGTTTATGAACGCTATGGAGATATAGTTCTTACGTTTAATTAATAAAAACCTTTTGACACGTATGGCAATGCATGCCAAAATATTTTTATTGTTTGTAAGAACTATGTGTTCTATAACGTTCATAAATATTTTTGAAAATTATAAATAATAAGGTAAGTCTGTTAAAAAGACTTTAAGACTGGCTGTTAATTAAAAACTTCAACCAAGGATAGTCATACAGTTAATTTTTTAAAAAATATTTTTTTTTTTGTATCCGATTTTAATTTTTGTTATCTAAAGGAAATTTTAAAGATTTATGAAGTTGAAAATTAAATA
>BPLR01008062.1:0-36644 GCA_021605095.1 Caerostris extrusa | reverse complement strand
ATCCACATAAGCACAATATAGCAATTAGACCAGATTGACAATAACAAATAAAAATAAAGAATTTGAATGTATAAATGAATAACTAAACTAGTAGAAAATTCCCTACTGGTAGTTTACGATTAGCAAAATTTGTAAGAAAAATTGATCTAGAATGACATACATTTTCAAATGATGTTATTTACTAACCTATATACATATTTTATTATTATCATGTGTGAACATGATGTTGTCCTGGTTAGGCTTCGTGGTGCAATCCAAAAAGTGCAGCAAGCAAATAAAACTCCATTCCAAATTTGCAAATTTTGGGGTAAAAAATGGTAGTTTGGGCCCCTTAACTCTTGAAATGATTCATGAATAACGTTAATCCTCAGGAATTTTCTGGACAATTTGGCTTTTGCTTGAACTCAATTCATTTTATCACTTTTGGCATTTTCCCATGCCTATTAACTGTACAGTTCTTCTTATTGTATTTGGAATACTTCATTCTTCATTTATGCCTAAAATTTTCAAACTTTTGATATATTCTCTTGACTATTGAATGTGATATAGATTCTTGTAAAATTTGGAACACTTCATTCCTGATTTATATATAATATTTCTGAAAACAAGTCAAAACTTTTTAATATCATGTTTAGTTTGCCATAGTTATCTTCAATATTCAATTTTAGTTATAGTCATTTTTTAGCGTTACGAACTTGTAATGATCTATGATGTTACTAAATTTTAAAAAAAAAAATACAATTAATATTAAAAACGTAATAGGAATAAAGATTGTGTTTTTACAAGAGATTATTGAGCAGAATTTCAATTACTTTACAAGTTATAGTTTTGTAATGTATATAAAAAAAAATAACATTTAAAAAAAAAAAAATATTATTGAAAAGAAATATAATGAATTTTCTTTTTTCTTTTAAGGGCTAATGCAATTTGAATAAAAATTTGTTTTTACAACAGGTTATTGACCACAATTTCAAATTACTTTAAGAGTGAAAGTTTTGTAGTGTGTATAAAATAAAAAAAAAAAGTTTTAAAACAAATATATTTATTTAAGAGAAATACAATGAATTTTTCGTTTTTTACGTAACCCAATTTGAATAAAATTTGTTTACAAGTTATTGAGCGAATTTCAATTACTTTAAGTGTGAAAAAGTTTGTAATGTATATAAAATAAAAAAATCTAACATTTAAAAACCAAAAATATTTATTGAAGAGAAATAAAATGAATTTTCCTTTTAAGTGTAAAAATACCTTTGTGTTTTTTGAAACACAACTGTAAAATGCATTCCATTGTACTTTAAAGTACTCAAATGATACTGTTATATAGCAACTTAATGCAAAGGAGTTCCCTCAAAAATCAAAAGTATCTGTGCTTCAGACACAAAAATAGTTTCAACAAACTGAAAAGTTAACTCTAATTCCTTTTCAACATGTTTTTAATAAAAGGTCTTTTCAAAGCAGATTGCTTTGAAGAGCGCTTTGTAAATTCCTTAAAAGCCTTTTAAAATATCTCTCTCGCTGTATATATACCACTATTTATGTTACATTTTTTATTTAAACCTGCATTACTATATCTTTAGTTGTAATAAAATCTAATATGTTATGCTTATTCAAAATACTTGAAAACTTTATTTATAAAAGTAATTAAAGTTAAATAAATTATTTACAATCATAAAAATATTAAATAAAAAAATATTTAATAATGTTGTTAAATAAAATGGTTGTAAATATGATGATAAGTACTCACTAATAAATACATAGTTAGAAGTTTTTATGTTTATTTTGCCTTTTTAATCTGTCCTTTTTAGTATGAAATTACATTTGTCATGAGAATATATAGCACAAGTTAGAAAATACTTAAATATCTTAAGTTTGCGAAAAGTTTGGCGTTGTTGATGCAGCTAGTTATTAGTTTACCATCTGCAAAAACAAGAAGAAAAACTCTTAAAAGTCATCTGTAATTCAATTAGTCTTTTACAGAACTACAGAAGTTTTCACCAGTAATTCTGAGTCAATCGTTTTTTTTTCCTTTTAGGGAATTTAAAAACGTGTTTATTCATCTGCTTTATTTACAATTGATCTGCACAACTTTTTGTTTACGTTAATTGTGAAATATTAAACTTTTCATATATTTCGCTTTTGAAAGTTAAATCGATTTATGGGCTAAAAAAATCCAACAAAACCATAAATCAAATCCGCTTCCTAATCCTCTCATGGTATAATACATTAAACAACTTTTGGCAGTAATATTTTTGACTATGATTTCTACAATAGGATATTATGTGAATTAAAAATGGAAAGATATTGAAACTTTTAAGTTAATAATCAAAAATTTGAAATTAATATTGCTTTTCAATTAATATTATATATAAGCAATTAGCAGTTGGGTGCAATAAATTGATAAATATTGGCTGCAAATGGGACTCTCAAATCAATTTTGCTTCATAGGAAAAACACAACTGTGAAAGAAATTCACAAAATGTCTTTGACAACCTTGACAAGGATTTCTTAAAGTAGATCAAAATAATCACTTTTCCCAAACGTATTTCCTTTTTGAAAATTGGTAAATTATAGTAGAGGGTATGCTAAATTCCATTTAGAATAGAATTTTTATACCATCTATGTTAGATAATAATATTCTAGTTAATGGGTTTTTCATGAAAAGATACTGACATGTTTTGTGTATTTCAATTTTATTTTATTAAGTAAATTTAGCATATTTTAAAATTACTTTATTTGTGTTAACAACTTCATCGTTCATTATTTCAAATATGAAATAAATCTTTAAAAAATGCAAGAGTATTTATAATTATTTGAATTATAATTTTTAAGCTTCAACTCTATTGCCTCATGGATAGATAGCTACACTGTGCATAGTAAAAAAAAGGAAGAAAAAAACTAAGTAGAAGCCAACGCCCGATAATGTAAGCATACTGACTGTGTGGGGTGAGCTAGCTGAAGGAGAAAGAAATGTAACACCAGCAGTGTGCGCTTGGTTTTCGAATAAAAGTGTTGTGTTATGTTTTATAGTCTACTAGAGCTATGTGTTTTTATTCCTAGGATTCCTCCCCCTCCTTTAACTTGTGAATAAATTTCATAATATTATTTTTACCCAGTATATTTATTCCGAATTATAAATTAAAAAAAAAAAAATTTAAAAAAATAATAACTCAAAAGTATAAGCACATTTTTTAAAAATTTAAAAATATTACTATAGAATTATTAAGTATTGAAAAGTATTCAATTATATGCTATTAAATCGATTGTATTAAAACGAAATAAAATTAGTTAAACCTACTAATCATCGATTGCTCTGAGCATCTTCGCAATAGCCTGGTCTTTCACGCCAGAATTAAATGTATTTCTCAAAAGTATTGATAATTGGCTGTGCAACTCACCAGCATTCCCTATCTCGCCAAATAAGCATTTCTACTGTCATTTCCGTTTATCAATAAAATTACAAATTATAGAAAGACATGATCCTTTCAAAGAATGACATACAATAATAAAAATACTACGTAAAAATATACGTGTGAAATAAGATCCCATTTACTGTACTTGGATTGCAAAAAAAAAATTTTTCTAAAGCTTTTTTACATTAAAGAAAAATTGAAATGAGGGTAATTGTATTTCAGTTTTTGTAACAGACAGAAACACACATTTCTTATTCTTTCACAATATCTAAAGCAATTATCATTTCATTATTTTGCATTAAATTTAAGGCATTAACTGTAAATAATATTTGCATTTCATTATACAGTTATAAAGTTGTCCACTGTTATTGATTATCTTTTAACATTTTTTTAAACTATGTAAAATAATTTTTAAAGATATTTAACTTTATTGAAATGAAGTCTGAGAATTTTCATAATTTTAAGTCACTAGAAGTAAAATAAAAAAAATCCTCAAATTTATTTGATAGAATATTAAAAAAAAGCAGAAATGTTATTGAAAAATAAATTGATTTGGCCATCGGTAATTTTGGTTCCGCCGCGTTCTGTAAATTTTTTATTTTATGTCCCCCCTTGAGGAATGTTTGGTTAGAACTCAACTATTCGGTATTAGTTGAAGGGACTTCTCTGCTTTTCAAGAAACACTATCTCCGAGAACGTCATTACATCCCGTTGTTTTTCTTTATCACGTTATTCTGTCCGATTCCTTTCTTTACTATTGTATTCCAGCCCGTGTCATCTTGACTTTTGTTCTTCCCTTTTAAACCTTAAGTGCTTTCATGAGATCGTCCAGTAATCAACATCCAAGAACACCTCTCGCCGACGATTTACGGGAAGCTCATTACATTAGACACACGTGGGTGATTAGTCTCACCACGCAGTTCATCCAGTTCCCTTGTCTACAAACCTTTTCACCAGACAAGATCCATGATGTGGATCAAAGGTTGACTTTACGCTTATAGGATTTGCTCAAGACGATTCCTCTACGCGGTCTTTAATTGGTTAGCATAATAAAATAAAAATTGTCGCAATTTGCTCCCATTTGTCGCAAACACACTTTCTTAGATGTAACTGGATCTTTGAATGGCTGTACCTACCATTAAATAAATTTTGTCTAACAACAGTGAAATGCAGAAAAACGCCCCCAAACTGGACCCTGGAAAGGAAGAATTTATCCTAAATTGAAAACTATAACCACCATTCTTGCCGGCAAGAATAAATTCTGACATGTGATCGTATTCATTGATATATTTAATCCGATTTCTGTGTAATTTTATATTTAACCCTAAAATAAATTTCAATGGTATTATGTTGATGTTAAAAGAAATGTACTGCTCGATATATACGAAAGTCCCTCAAATGAAAACTTTAAAAGTGACTTTGGAATTTTATCTAACTGTCTTAAATGCGTCAATCTGTAAAATAGCATTATATGAATCTATATAATATGTAGTAATATAAAATTGGCCACTTGATAGAGATATGGATTATATATAAATAACATTAACAAATTATAAAAAAACATTTTTAAAAAGTAAAATTAAAAAATAATAATAAAAAAAAATCTTAGAATATTTTTGTATGCAAAATAAGTTCGTAGCACATAAATTGCCTAGTAAACATACGAATAAAATCCATTTCGATTTCTTTTGCTGTGTTACAATTACTGCTCTGAAACTCTAATAGACTCGATGGTGATTATCATATCGAATATTATTATCTTCTAAAATTGTACAGGATTTTCTTACGCCAGATGATTAATTACATCCCTAAGAGTACATCTGGAATGTAATGTCATGTAGGGAGAAAAGCGTCAGACAATTAACTTCGCCATTCACTACAAACTCTATAAACAAGGATTAAGGACCACAATAAGCTTTATGTAATTTGTAATACGATGTTCTGTTACAATACATTCACAAGAAATATTTAAAAAATCCCGAATATATTTCCCAGGGCATTTTTTATACGTAACTGAATCTGTTTCACATTTGAGGGAGACAATGAATATACCTATTCACTTTATACGGACAATAATAAACAGTTTCTGAATATAATTTATAAAACTTTATTGTATTATTTGTAATGATAATTATAATATTATGTTAAATATACATAATAATTTTCAATAATAATGTCACTTTTAATAGTTTCTTTAATATTATGTTCCTCATCGCTGGTTAAATCAAATTATCTACCATAGCTGAATACTGATGCAGTCGATGCCAATTGAATATAGAATTGGACCTAGTTTCTAAAAGGATTAATTTAATAACATGCTTCGTTAATCATATGTAATAAGTAATTTGATCTATTTGGTAATTGGTAACACGTAATGAAAGCAAATGGTTCAATGTGTCGTGACACACATAGAATATTATGTAAATATTAATCTATCGAGAGTTGCATTCACTACGTAGGGCTTGTTCTCAAACCATGGGATACAGGATAAAGAAAAAAGGACCGGAAAGGAAGGAATATACTCAAAGGTTAGAATGAACATTTTACACACAAAAAAAAATTTTAAGTCAATTAAAAAGTTTACAAAGCAGTTAAGAAAGGAACTTTTCAGATGTTATTCGTTTATACATTCAACAATTTTTTTTTTTTCGAATGTAGCTGGCAAACAGACATAGACGTCTTTGGATGCCTATAAGAGCTGCACCGATGTTACTCACTTTGCATTACCCAGGGGGCGCGTGTAACTTGATGGTAAGCCACGGACGCAGAGTAACAATGCCCCCAAGGCCTCTACGATCCTGTTAGGACAGGGACCTACGGCTTAAAGTGGATTCCGAACAACTACAACACCCATGGGCAAAGCCGGGGTTTGAACCCGATACCTGTGGTATCGGACCCCTACATGTGACACATCATTAAAATATATATTATATATGTATGTATGTATGTGTGTATATATATCTATATATGTGTGTGTGTGTGTGTGTGTGTGTGTGTGTGTGTGTGTGTGTGTGTGTGTGTGTGAGTGTATTATTTTAATTAAAGTTAAAATATTAGGTTTACAGGAAATTAAATTTTCGAATTGAGTAAAAGGTTTTATTATTATTTATTCGTATTATTTTTCTTATGTGACAAAAACAAATTTAACACATGAATTCTCAAAGCTTTTTAATCACTTTACGAAAGAGCAATAGTTAGAGATCTCTCAGACAAGTTAACTATGTACGTAAGACCACTAAATTCTGAACACCTTCTTCCCTCGATATCGGAGAGACTCAATCATATAATTATCCTTAATAATCATTAAAAAAATACAATATTTGAGAAACATTTATGAAATTCCTTTGCAAATTATATTATTATATTTTATTATCCTGGATTAATCCTGTCTTTGTTTTGATCGCTGAAGCTCTAATAACTTTTCTTACTTAACTAGTCCTGCTTTAGTCAATATTTTACTTTTTCTTTACATAACCTATATTCTCCTTTTGAAATACTTCCAAATATTATATATATATATATATATATATATATACATTCATATAAACAAACAAAAACACACACACACATATTATATATATATATATATATATGAACGCCAATTGATTGTAAGAATGTCTGATCTTAATTTTATCATAACAATCCTACTTATTGAAATCTCTGACATTCCACCCATTAGCTCGAGGATAAACCATTTGATTGTGTCCAACTATCTCTTGTTAGTGAAGACAGGACCATTAAGAAAACAGCAAGAACTTGTTAAAAACTAACTTTATTTTTATTTCTTCATTCGTAAAAATATTCTGAATAAATTGACATTTGCTACAATGTCTTTCAATACTTTTACTACTACCTTTTGTTTAAGAGTGCTTCACATGACACCTTTCAGCTTCAAGTTTCGATCCTACTTTTTACTAATTATATTGCAAAAGAATGATCGATAATTTAAATATAATCCTGAAATCATTAAAATTATAAAAAAAACTATATAAATTTAAATCTTTATAACAAACTTCATTTTTACTATGTTCAAATCAAGTTCAACATAAGCTAATTGCTTGTATTCATTATTTATATTCACAGCCACTGGTATTAGATGTAGCACCCTGTTTCTAATATTTAGGTGTATCAATAATTTGATTTGAGGCGATATTTTCAAACACATATTGCAAGCTGACATTTTCTGATTGGCATGCACTGTATCATATTTATTGATATATGGACGTTAACTCTACTACTACTTGATTAAATTCGTGATAAATTGCTACATTAAGTAAATAAATCTAATTTCAAACCTCGCAATTGAACTTTCACTTAACAAATCGTTTAACTTATGATCTTTATTAAAAGTTTTAATGGATGGAGGAATAATTAATAATGTATAATAACTAAATTTGCTTGTTGATAAATTGCTAACAGTATGATTACTATGTTAATGATTAACAATTAATTCTAATATAATGTAAATATTACAATTTTATTTCAAGAATTTAATTTGATTTGCATAACACTGATGTTTTATTTAATAAAATAATGCGTAGCGTAACTAAAAATTCCTATCAAGAGTAATTAAACACTGTGACATTAGTAATTAACATATTATATATCTTTTGTAATAATTTGGCATTATTATGAAAACTGCTTTATAATAAACAAAGTGTGTTATGTTTATAAATAAATATTTTTAAATACATTTAATTTATAATTAATAAATGTTTTGAAATTATTACTGGATGAATAAATATTCTTTCAACAGCATAAATCTGTACTTAAAATAAAAAAATATTGTTAAAATAAATTAAAAAAGAAATATGGATTATTAATGCAAAATTTTTTACATATGTAACCTCAGATATTTATGTTACTTTGTTAAGATGAATGCATACTTAATTATTTTAGTAATAATTATTACAAATTTGATACTTAAATGCTTAAAAACATGTTATTATATAATTAATGTTATGTTGTTTTGTAAGCAAATTATTATACAACATTCTATCCATATTTTTTCATAAAAGCATACTTTTTTTCTTGCATCGTTAAATATGTTATAAACGAAATTATAAATTTAACTCAAACTTTTGAAGACGGGGAGTATCTAAAATCCACAAATAACTGTAGGCGCACACCTATATACAAATTTCTCAAAAATATTGTATAATAGCTAAATCAAATGTTACAGAAAAGAATATTACGTTAAAAATAAAATGAAACGTACATCAGGTTTATTTATTCTTCTGTTTATGAGAAACGAGAGTCTGAAGTGTTTTAGCTATTTCTACAATGTTTGGTCATTTATTTGAAAGGCAAACTCTCATTTCTTTTGTCTATACATTGAAGATTTCCTCTCTTTCACCACAATTGTGAGAACAGAAAATCATAATTTACATAATATGTTGAAAATTGCAGTAAGAATTTCAAAGCCTTTTAGATAATAACATGTATTCGTCATTTACAGGTATCCAAAAGGTTTCAAGAGACAATTCCTTACTTTTATTCCTCAATTCCCGATCGGTAGATATAACTACTAGTATTTCTTCTAACTATGTAAGACAATCAACTTAATCATCTTACATTGTTAGACATTAACAGAGTACTGCTCACAGAATACTCTGTGGAGTCTCATGAGATGCAATGAATACTTTCTTTAACATTGAAAATCACATTGGCTTAATTCTTCTAGTAACCAGCCATTGAAGTGTTTCTTGCTCTAGTTTTTCAGAAACATTCTTTGGCGCATTGTCGCTGATTAGCACTTTTAATGTGAATAAAAGAAAGTTTCCATCAGAAAATTTAGTTGGTTAGTTACCATCAGAAAATTTAGTTATTTATTATAAAATCTCTCTTTGAATAAGAAAAACTGACAAGAAGAAGATTAAGTATATTTATTTTTATATCTGGAGACATTTTTTTGGAATACCACAAGGCATATTGGAAATCGTCTAGGGCTCATGAATGCGCCCTTGAGCACTCTTTGAGAACCACTATTTTAAGAGCTCAATGTTTGTTTTATTTAAATATTTACCAATATTCCTCAATAAATAAATGATGATACTAATTACGAAGTTTACACGGTTAATTACGTGTATCTGATCAAATTGTGAATATAAACTATAAATCATAATAAAAATTAATGCATTCCGCATATCAAAAACTGCTAATAAATATTTGTACAAAAGAAAACTATTCAATAATTACATTGTATACCTGCATGTTAAACTGTTTTTATTCATAATTTCTGTTACAGTAAAACGAAAAAAGTATTAAAGATACATGGGCTGAGATTTTACTCCGCTAAATTTATAATAAAAATAAGCATGTTTATTTTTTACCTCTATGTAACCTAGAATATAAATATTTGACAAAAAATGCATTAAAAAAGCATTTAACATTATTTTTTGCTCAAATAAACGTAAATATCTTTGTTATGAAAAAAAAAAAAATCCTAAACAAGATAACAAAAAATGCTAATGAAGTTTTGATCGATTTTCAATATATAACACAATAAAAGTTTTATATGCTAACAACAAATAAAATGTTATAATATGCTGTTTAAGTATTTATGAGAAGAGACTATTTCTAATTTTATTTACACCTTCCATTTTTATCAACAAAGAACTCATAAACCAAAAATGAAAATTGGATCACAACTTTATCAATCTGACCATGCTACTCGACTTATTGGCCTAAGGCATCATGCTTGAGCAGTTCAGTTTCTAACCTAACCTTCTTAAGAGTAATAAAACAAAGATAATCAAACTTCGTGATTGGTAATATGCAGCATCACAGTAAATAACATTAGAAGTTGCGAGTTAAGCTACTTTGACCAATCTGCTTGGAGAAGTTCTGTAATCAGACGTGCAAGATCGTTAAGTCAAACGGGAAAATCCTTTTGTTTGACGAAGGAACATTAATAGCCCAGATTGAATTGCTGCAGTGACTGTGCTGTGGAATAATGACAGCAAAATATCTTGTTAGAGGGAATGATACGTTTGTTTTCTTCGGAATTGATAAGCTGGGGGTAAGGTTTCAGTTTAGATCCAACTAATAAAAGTGAATGAAAGGTTTAAACTATTGTTCAATTTATATAATGCAAATTCAGCTTAATATGTTTGACATATGTTTAAAAACTATAATGATTATTATTAATAAAACAGAAGATTTGGGAATAGATTTAATAGTACATAATAATTTATTTTTTGTATAAATAAAGATCCTTAATGTACATAAATCAAGTGAATTAAAATGTATGGAAGATTTAAATCGCATATTTTTCAGTTTTGCAAAATAATTTGAAGAAATTTGAATATTTGTTATACGTAATATCATATAATATTAATTAGACCTTTCATGCAAAAATTATTTTTGATAATGGTACAGAAATATTCATCTGATAATTTCATAAATGTACATGTAAAATATAAATTTGAATTTAAGAAATTGTCAGACAGAACTAATAGATATTTTTAGCGATTTTAATAACATTATTTATTTATTTGTAAAATTAATAAGTATAGCTACAAACAATGGATCAATAAACTATAAAAAAGAGAGAAACCATGTACAGATGTACTATGTACTTTGAGAAACTATATACAGATAAATGGTCATGACCACCCTGTTTGTGAAGAATTAATCTTTTCTCAAAATCAAACAAAACGTGTTAAGAAGGGGAAAAAAGAAAAATATATTATAAATATGTAAATTTTTTTATTTAAATTTCATCCGAACGATTTATAATATATATTAAAGATTCAGTAAAATGCATCAGGTGTATTCTAGAAAAAATATAGCCAAATTAAAAAAAAAAAAAAGATAAAATTTGACTTTTCATATCTGAAAATTTCTTGAACGGCTGTTAAATTTCATTACATTGATGTATAATTTTTCGACATTCTACTACCTATCGACACCAAATTTATTACAGTGTATTTACTGATTTAAAAGAAATAGTCTTTTCAAATTTCTGATTTTTTATTACATTAAACTTGATGAAACGCCAATATTCAGTGAGAGGGAACGTGTGAATTCTTCGCCAAAAGAAAAGAAACAATTAAGATGTTGTTTTTTTAATATTAGCTATACTTTTTAAGATATTAATCAAATATCTTTATTGATGATAATTAGTATAAAATTAATTAAATTTTAATAATTGCTGAAAATGTTTAAATTTTGACCATATTCATACATTATGAAAAATTATATGTATCATATATTTATTTATAAATTGAATATGAATAGTCTTTTAGTGACTGGTTTTTGATTTACAAACTGAGGGATCTAATGATGACGACGACATGTATATTCATCTTGAACACAGATTATCCTGTTCGAGGACCTAACTGATCACACTGATCAATGTTTTGATCACATTGATCAGTGTTTTCATCTACATGGACAAGCAGAAGGTAATAAATGGAAGGAAAGTAATGAATGGAAAGAAGGTAAAAAATGGAAGGAAAGTAATGAATGGAAAGAAGGTAATAAATGGAAGGAAAGTAATGAATGGAAAGAAGGTAATAAATGGAAGGAAAGTAATGAATGGAAAGAAGGTAATAAATGGAAGGAAGGTAAATGGAAAGCCCTTTCATAAATGGAAGGAAAGTAATGTTCGTTGGAAAAAGGTAATAAATGGAACGGAAAGTAATGAATGGAAAGAAGGTAATAAATGGAAGGAAAGTAATGAATGGAAAGAAGGTAATAAATGGAAGAAAGTAATGAATGGAAAGAAGGTAATAAATGGAAGGAAAGTAATGAATGGAAAAAGGTAATAAATGGAAGGAAAGTAATGAATGGAAAGAAGGTACATCCAAGGAAGGTATGCCCTTTCATTATTGACCATCAATGAGTTGTTCGTTATAAAAATAAGAGAGACGAGTTACAAGGATGTTCAACAATAATCGCTATCTAATTAAAAAGATTATGTCACTTTGATGATTAAAATTTGATTACGTATATTGAATACTCTCATCTTGTGTTAAAAAATTTTTTTCCAAAAAACCGAACCGTATTTTTAAAATTTTTATTTATGAATTTAATTACATCCAACATTAAAATGGATTCATATTGTATTACTTAAAATTTATATTACTGAAACATAAATTACGATACGAAATAATAAATATGCATAAATTATTTTTAAATATAGTCCATATTGTTTATTTAGTAAAAGAAATTGCAAAGTAAATATCTCTAATGTTTAAAGCCTTCTATTAAAAAAAAATCCGTATTTTGAAACACGTTTATTTAAATAAGTTTACAAGATTAGAAATGATTAAAAATTTATAATGTTGAAATTGCTAATGTTGAAAATGAGCTATAGTGATTGGACAGGTCATTGAATAATAATCCATGTTGTCTCATAAATTATGGATTAAATGCTAGTCGCCGTACATCAACGATATTTATTAATCCCAGAAATTGCTAATGTTCAGCAGCCACAGAAACTTATTATATTACAGTTTTTCACAAATCTAAGTTTTTTTTTATTCCATTCAGGTTTGTCAATTCTACTTATCTCATATAAGGATTACATCGTGCTCCCACTTGACACTGGCCTTATGGCAAATTGGATAGAACTCTGACCCTTCAGTCTTCAGGTTCGTGGCAGCATGAATGTTTATTAGTGGTTCTGATCCATGTTAAACTTTAGGCTACGATCTAATTAGCATAAAGAGTACAACAAATGACCATACAGCGAGAAACCAAACTACATGTAAAAGTTCAACTTCCATAGAAACATGTAATATTACAGTTTTTCCTAAATTTAGTTTTTTTTTTATCCTATTTAGTTTGCCAATGTTATGTATCTCATATCAGGATATCCTGGCTGTAACATGGATGTTTTTAGTGGTTCAGAATCCCCTTAAACTGTAGGTCCCGGTCTAATTAGCCCAAAGTGTGCACAAAATGACCGTAGAGCGATAAACTAAATCAAACCATAACAAAATAACATAATGCTCTCACTTGACGAGCCTGACGGTCAACTGGCTAGCGCTCTGACCCTTGGTACCACAGGCTTCAGATTCGAATCCTGGCGGTGACATGGGTGTTTGTTAGTGGTTTGGAATCCACTTTAAACTGCAGGTCCTGGTCGAATTAGCCTAAAGTGTGTACGAAATGACCGTAGAGCGACAAACCAAAAACACACTTGCTAATAATACTATGACACAAAATAAAATAAAAACTACAACATAAATCTTGTGCTGAAAATTTATTAAGGAATACTTTTTCCACTGTAGCTTTTAGCTGTAGCTTTACACTGTAGTTTTCATGAAATATTTTTTCAAATCTACTTATGCTTCACCTTTATGACTTATTTATAAGGGTGAATCATAAGTTGATTGTTGAACAATAGGGAAGGGTGTTGAACAATTTTAAAGGGAAACATCACGTTTGTGCTTTAACATGTTTTAGACGAAGTTGGGAAGTAATCATATAAATGGCTTTCTAGGCATGGTTATTTTTTATATAATATGTTATAAAAGAACATTAACTCTATACATTTTTTTAAGGTACACAAATAGTTAAAGGCATTGAAAATAAGCAATAGTGATTGGACTGGGTATTGCTTAATAATCCACTTTGTCTCTTCAATTATGAATCAAATGTTAGTCATCGTACAGGAATGATATTTGTTTATTCTAAGAATTTGTCAATGTTCGATATCCCCAGAAACATCCATGCCAGCGCTATGATTTGAACTTGATGATTTTGAAGTTGTTTATCGTATTGAAAAGGCAAAGAAAATTAAAATTAGAAAACCGATAAATTCCGGGATGCTTAACGGCATCCCGGATGGATGGTGGATTGTTATTGTTATCGAAAGAAGTGACCAAAATGCATTCCCCCAAATAAAAGTACTTTCTAACTAGAATTGATAGAATTCTAAGATTTGATCTCCATTTTTTTAAAATAGAATTGTTGACTGAATATACCGAAAAAAAAGATTGTAATAAATAAAATCTTATATAAAGTGAATTTGATATCTAGAAAAAATAAAAGAAACATATTTAAGAGCCCATATTTATTCAGTTATTTACAAACATTAATTCTTATAACAGGTTAGACAAAAAGTATTCGTATTTATAAGTTTCATAAATTTGAAAATACTCAATGGATAAATAAATAAATCTTATTATTGACACAGCATTTTATTGAGAGAAATTAACAAATCTACAAGTTTTGGAAGATTCATTTAAAATTATTCATGCATTTAGAAAATGAAATCATTTTATTAAATAAATAATTAAATATTAATATTAGAAATTAATTAAACCATCCTTTAAGGTTTATAAAATGAAACTTATTATAAAAAATTTGACTGCAGCTAAAATGTATTCATTAAATACTCATTAAATATTGCCAACATGATAAATTATTTAAGTGGCTTAATTATTTCTTGAAAAATTACGAAACGTTTTCTAGAAACTAAGTTTTTAAATATAAATTTCTTTCATTTTAACATTATTGTTTGACTTATATTGAATCTATCAATTAACTCAATAAACAAATACTAACAATTTTCATTTCCATTTAATGAATTCTTTTATGAATAAAATGAATTTCGCTGCAGGGTATTTTAAACACTGTCTTTTTTGAATTCATAATCTCTTTTTTTTTTTTTTTTAACTGACGTGAAAAATTCAGATTGCATTTACAAAGTTACGAATATCATATGTGCATAATCATTAATTCAAGATTCTAAATTAATTGGTCTATTGTAATGCAGAATACTAGTTTTGCGATGAATAATTAAAAAACATAATTGGAGACTTCTATGCCGAATATTTCTGAGTTTGATTCAATCTCGTTCATGTATAAAAATATGAGTAAGGGTACTTCTCTCGAAGTTTATCAACTGAGTGCGCTGTGAAGTGGTAGGCAGTTAGACAGTAGTGGCCAACACGCGGCCCGCCTTGAACATTTTTCCGGCCCGTGAGATATATCACACTTTTACAAAATACATTTATTTTATAATGGTCAAAGTAGCGAAAACCAAAGTATTAAAAAATATATCATCTGTTCATCCATATATTCAAATATTAAGTGTCAAAATTATGAGAAAAAAATTAACTTTTTAATCTTGAAATAATATTCTTGCCACAGATATTGCCTGTTTTATTTATGAGTTCACAGAATAATTAAATTATATTCTGCGAATTCACGATGCATGCTCATCTTGGAATATCTAATATATTAGGTTCTGTAGTTCACTTTAAAAGGCCTCAGTGATGCAGTGACCATCTCTAGATACGCACAGTTGATTGTTGATAGTAGAGCAAATCATACTTTTAATAAGTTGTTAGCGCTTTTGGTTCAGCTTACACCTGCGATTCGTTTTTTTCTAAAATGAAATGACCAAACATAACGGACGCTAACCTTCAACACCAATTATGTGCAAATACCCAAATTGAGATCAATTTTTAAAAGCTAAGTGAAAGAGTAGAAAAACAATTATCTCATTAGTAAAATGATGATGTTTTTTAATAATATCATTTTTTTTATTCCATTTATATTTATATATTTTTTATATTTAATTTTATTGTTATATATTTCTTCACAATGTGTGCTTAGTATCATTATTATTTTATTGTCTATGTTTGCATGTAAGAGCAACAGTAAACACAAAAAAAAAAAAAAATAACTCAGTATGTTTCAATTTTTCGCTCCAAAAAAGATCTGTAGTCTAATCGGGGTCTAAATATTATATGGGGATAAATAATTATATATGCATCCCGGGAGTTAGGATGCATATCTAAAGTGACTCGCAGGATCATTTGGGTTGGCCATCCCTGAGTTAGTAAATGAGCCCCGTGAATTGAGGTTTAAGCTTGTTTTGGCTCGATTATCATGCAGAAAGCTCTTTGGGCAGGTTTTTATGGAGATGCTGTGTGAATGAAAGTGGTGAAAGAGTGGTATAATAATAATAATAAAAGTAATAATAATAAATAGTAAAGAAGAAAATTGAATTAGGCTTATATGAAATGAAAAAAATAAAATAAATAAACTACACTAAACATATATATTTTTCCTTAGTTTCTTTCTTTTTTTTAGCATCTTTTATACATATGTATGTATGTATTCGGTTTTATTTTGTTTCAATATAATTTTTTGTTTGTTTATTATAGATGTTTGATTATAATAACTGACACACTTATAAGATGAAAGAAATCAATGAGCAAAAATTAATTTGAGTTATGAGTATTTTGATTTTCGAGCCGGAAGTGAAATGAATTAAACTCGCCTGCCAAGATACCGCTGTTTATAAATACATAAATTACAGATGCTATGTGGATGACAGTTGCAAAAGATGGTAAAAAAAATAATTATAATAAAAAACTAGCAAAGAAGAAAATTGAGTTAGACTTATATGAAATGAAGAAAAATAAATAAATAAATGATATACACTTTCAAACCATACATATGTAAACCTATATACTTTACCTTAGTTTCTTTCTTTGAAGTGTCTTTTATACATACATATGTGTGTATTCGGCTTTATTTTTGTTTCAATTTAATTTTTGTTCATTTATTATGTATAGTATGATTATAAAACTTGACAAACGCAACAGATGGAGGAAATAAATAGGAGAAATTGATTTGACATACGAGTATTTTGACTTACGAACCGGTAGTGAAATGAATTGAACTCGCCTGCCAAACTATCACTGTTTTTAAATATATTAATTGAAGATGATGTGGGGAAGAAAGTGACAAACAGTGGTCATAAATAAAAAATAATTTTTAAAAAAAACTAGCAAAGAAGAAAATTGAGTTAATCATATATATGAAAAGAAAAAATTAATAGACTACACTAAACTTATATAGTTTCTTTCGTTGGAGTGTCTTTTATACGTATGTATGAATTCGCTTTTTACTTTGTTTCAGCTTAGTTTATATATATAGTATATTCCTTTGTTATATTATGATTATAAAAACTGACACTCGCATAAGATGAGGAAAATCAACAGGGAAATTGATTTGAGATACGAGTATTTTGACTTACGACCCAGTAGTGAAATGAATTAAACTCGCATGCTAAGATACCATTGTATATAAATACATAAATTGCAATGCGTAATAACCCCTGTGGGATACATCCTCTTTTACGCAGCAGGTCGCCATTCTTAGTAATGTGATCTAATTTGTGAGAGATGCAATCACTGACATAAACTACAGTCGCTCCATTCATAAACAGCCGAATCCCTGGTCAGGAGATCTAATGAAGAAATAAACGGTGCAGTCGAATTTATGCTTCCCTAGGCAGTACCAGCTGTGCAGCATTAGCACAGACATCTCATGTCCAAATAAAATGCTGATCTACGATGATTTACAACTTGTCCGGCCCTAAATTCTTCTTCAGAATTAACTATATACTGCTTCATTTGTGCAATATTATATTACATTATATGTGTACTTATATTTCATCTTTATAAGGGTTAAAGAATTTCATCTGAAATAAATCTAAAAATAAATGGTTTTTGCACGTCTAATTGTAGTAAATGTTAATATACAGGAATACGAAATGCCATATATATGGAAATTAAAACAATAGAAAATAAACATATGCACATGCAAAAATTCTTAATATTAAAATTTTTACTTCACAGTCCTCATAAAACATCATTTTTATGAAATTTTATAACAACGCATACTTATAAGAACGATAATTTTTTACTTTTAGAGGAAATATATATATATTTCTTATAATTTTTTATTGCTCGTTTCAATCCCATGATGCCTCTAAAATATGTGTAGATAGAAATACGTTATTAGGTAATTATAGAGATGCCAATTAAGACCTATTATAGTGATAGGGAATCAAGGATGATATAGTATTTAAGTGGCTACAGAGATCACTTTCAGACGTTTCAATAACTCAGTATTTCAGTCATAGACGTATAAAAAATGCATGTAATGCATGTGTAAATAGTAATAGCTTTATATCTTTAAAAGGTTAAATATATTTGACCATTCAATAAATTTTGTAATTCTGTAAAAAATATTTATAAAATTTGTAAGAAATTTTATTACAGACAAAAATATTCATTTATCTTCAGAAATACTTAACATCTATTTGAAGAATATCAATATTATTAAGAACATTAAAACTTATGCACATGTTTATTCTTAATATAAAGCGTCAATCTTATATCTTTACGAGTAAAGAAAAAAAATCATTTAAACTTTCTTGATATGATATAAAGGGCCAATATCTCTTGGTTAAACGAAACTTTATTCGCAATTTATTATTAATACGATAGTGACAATGTCGAATCTTTTTTTTTTTTTTTAATAATGTACATAATTTACCATTTTTCTTCTTCATTAGCGCTACAGCCTCTTGGTGGGCCAAAGCTGTCAGCCAGATTTCGAAACATGAGATGTTTTCCTTTTACAAGGTAGAATTGCCAGTCCTACGCCCAGCGCTCTACAGTCATTTTAGAACAGGACCTACTATTTAAAAAGGATTCCGAACCACTACAACATTTATCGCAACCATTTATTACAAACATTTATTATTTTTTTCTTTTTATGTTTTTGGAAAGGATAAAACAACATACGATACCCCAGTAAAAGCGCAGGATAGATTGAATTTTTAGCAACCTAAGAACACATACTAAATGATGCATAACACTCATAACTACATTCAGGATACAATCTATACGAAATTTAATGTGTTTGCCCAACATAAATCTCTTAAGGTGGGATAACAGAATCCTTTTAAGATCCTTGCTTTCAAATCATTGATTCTGACAGAAATGGCTCTCAAATTTCCGGAATTCCCCAAATAAAGAACGTGGGTTTGTATCTCCCATTTTCGCTTTCTTTTTCTTCAGCGTGGAATACGAGTCAAATCTTATTACCGAGCTTGCGAAATAATATTTGCTTTTTGTCTTCAGTAAATCTTATTGATTTACGATTTCCATGCTGAGAGTGGTGAAGAAATGAAAACATTCACTCACAGATTTATATGATATGCAAGTGAAGCGTTCGGAATAAAGTATATTTATTTTGGGAAAGATAAGTTGGGTTATTTTTAAAACGGTCGAATACAAGGAATACATTTTTGAGGCTTGAATTTCCAATAAATATCTTAGTTTAGTCAGGAATGTTTTTGATTTTACTGCAGAAGAAACATTTGTGTGTAAACATTTCATATCTGCCGATTTAAAAAAGAAACGATTTGAGATTTAAATTTAAAAATTTTCCTTCACACTGCTTGCAATAACATAACCAAAAATGTTTTAAATGGATATGATTAAATATTTAATTTATTTTTGCCTGCTTTACTTTTTTTGTGTTAGTAATATAAGATGTTTCTAGGTACAGTGATGCTGTTTAGTGTAGTGTAGTGTAGATTTAGGTGTTGAAAAATATTTGATTAAAAGTTAAATATTACAAAAGAAGAATTAAGCTGATTTTTACTTTAATGTAATGAAAACATTAGATACAAGAAAGTCCACATTGATATCTCTGGGAATGAATGCACTCTATAAAATGAATGGATCGACAAAATATTTGTACAGCATATCAATTCCAGCAATACCTTCTGATAAATTAGAAATTAATAATTCAGTAGGCTGTTTTGATACGTGAATCAAGAAACAAAACATGTTTAATCTGTAAATTAACCTGCAAGCCCCAATTTCGGTCAAGTAATTCTTTTATTGATAATTTTCTTAAAATAGCTGATGGAAAATGAATCTTCTTATTGGTCGGTTTAAAAATAGAGGAATGTAACATTCTAAATTAGAAAATTAAATTTTTACTTTTTATTTAGACATTTATTATCAGAACCCTCCCCCATGAGCGCATATATATTCTAAAAATTATAATACTTTATAAATGAGAATAAAAAATAAGTTCTAATAGCTGTAGAGTCACCTTTTAATTACTTCCTTATCACTGGTAGGATACGAAAGTGTTCATATTCTTTCAAAAATATCATTTAGGGAAAAGTAAGTAAATAAAAAAGTCAGTCTGGTCAGCTTAAAAACAGTCAGTTGATAAAAAAATCCTTATTTGAAGTAGTAATTAATACATTAATAATTTTAAAAACTACGTTAATAGAGGGATTATTGTATTTTGTATTTGCCACTTTATTATTAATAAGCATATTAATTTGACCCTAAGTATATGCTGAATGGTTTAAACTATTTTGCTTATTCATTATTTATATATTTTTTTAATATGTCTATTATGTGATCAATTTTTTTTTTCTTCTCAAACAGACGGATCTGAAGCAGTTGCTGTTTTGCTGTTGCGCCATCCGCCCCCGCTCGATGGGGCGGCTCCTCAAGAACAACAGCGACCACAGCTCTTTTCGCACAACAACCCTCGTCCTGTCGTCCTGCAGTGTCAAGAACACCGGGGCCATCCCCTTGAGAAGTCTGCACGTCGACATGTTCCCCTCTAAATAGACACTTTTCCTTTTTCTCTGTAAACAGATTCCTCTGTTTCCCTGCATGTTTGGTGTATGTGAAAAATTGCAATAAAATTCTATTTTATTGCATTACTTCTATTAGTCACTTCTATTCCCTCTAATGGAACAAGGGATTGACCAAATGATAAGACGGGCCTATTCCGCGGACATAGTTTTCCAATCACTCTGCTCAATTGGTCACTCTCTTTAATTAATTTTTTTCCAACTAGACAATTTATATTTACAATTACAAGTACACACACCAAAATATCTACTCCGTTTTAGTGATTTATAATTAAATATGTATATTATATGTATATGGTATAAAAATATTATGAATAATCTTTCAATTTCTTCAAAAACGCTTAATAAATAGTTACACTAAATAGTTACAGAAGTTAATCTGTTAAAAAAGAACTAATTTTATTTAATATTAAAGGATTGCTGCATTCTATGAAAAAGTATGCAATCACAGGTTGCCTACCTAATTTCTGATTTTTTTTTTTTTCTATGTAATTTACATGCTTTTCCTAAATCTAATTTTAATTTTATTAAAATACTCACTTTACAACTTTGGAAAAAAATTTCGTAATACCAATGTCTATATTAATAAAAATATCTGATTTTTTTTTTCCTTTTTTTTTTTTCTTAATTGATATACATGTACTATATAATTAAATATTCTATAAAGAATCAATATTAACTAACAATATTGAACAAGTATTAAATTAAAATACTACACGGGGGTATCAAAATATTGGAAACACCCTAGAGTATAAGGAATCCCAAAGAATCCTTTACTGATATGGAGTAGGATTGCCTTTGGCATGTAATACAGCTATTGTGAGGAAACGGTTTGAAAAATGATTTGTCTGACCATGTAACTGTCTTCTACCTATCAATCGACCAAAGTATTTTATGGTTGTGGCACCAATGTAAACGATGTTTGGCATCAACAGATGTGAAGTGTCTTAGGAATCGCTGCTCTATCGAAAATGTCCCGTTTATAAAGATGCCTCCTAACTGTAATTATTGACACTGAAGAATCCAGATGCTATTTGAGTTCTGCGGTCATTTTCGCTGTAATTGTTTTTTTTTTTATACATTACAATCCGCTTCAATACACGTCGGTCTCAGCTTTTCTTACCATCCACTATTTTGCTTTACCTAGCTGGTCTTGCCTCGTTGTGTGTATGCTGTCATGACTTTAGACACCGTACCTCTAGAAAAGCCTAAAATCTGGATGTTTCGGTCACAGTTGCTACAGTAAGTCGGGCTCCTAAAATTTTGCCTCTTTTAAATTTTTGTGAGGTAAGCCTTTTTACACTTTTGACAAAATCCAAGATGTATACAACTTCACTAAAGCTATCTCATACTACCATGATCTATACTTAGTTATTAAAAACTGGTAGTTAAGAAGATATTTTAATAGTTAAGAAGCACATTCTTAAATGTCCTTTTATTCACAGGTGTTTCCATTATTTTGATAATCAGCTGTATATCTTACCATCAATATAATGATTTGAATATAAATCAATAGTTTCTTTTTATTTATACCATAATTAGCTACAGTAATAGTCCTATGACCAGAATAATTTCAACCACAGATAGTTGTTTAAGTAAAGTTAAATGTTAAAAACCAATCTTTATATATAAAAAATGGGAACAATTTTCATATTTCCCTAACTTTTAAAAGAAATTCTAATATTGGAATTCATATTTATGAACAATGATAATAAAATGCTAATAGATGTAAGTCTTTCTTTCGTACTTTTCGTTTTCAAAGAAATGAAATGCAAAATAGAAATGCGATTACGAAATTCATAAAAGTTTCGTGAGGTTAAAAAAACTGAAAAGCATTTCAATTTCTTGAAGGTAGAAGTAAGCATAAGAATAAGAATAAAAGTAGTCACTTTATGCTGAATAAGAAATGAAGCTTAAAAAAAAGACTAATACTTTCGAATTGTAAAGCTAACTTTGACAGAAAGAAGCTTTAAAATTTTAAGGATAAAGTTAAGAGTTAAGATGCATAAAGTTTCAGACATGTAAAAGAAATTGAAGAGTCAAACAAAGAAAAATAAATTCTACGGCTATACGCTTATACTAAATGCAGTTTAAATATATTTGGCATATCCCATACAATTTTATATACTTTGCATCTATTTCTACAAGAATTTATAGTATTATTTTCTGTGTCGACTCTAAAAATAAGTACAAAACATTCATAAAAATAATGGATTTCCTTTATTGGTACGAAACAAATAAAACTGAAATATTTTAATGCTTTCATTGACTTACACATCTTTATAATTTTTTTCATGTGTGTTCTCACTTGACAGTGTCATTATCACATAAGGACAAACTTTCTTAGTACATTTTCATATAATTCAGTGCTGTTTAAACATTTTTTCAATAAAGGAAAACATTGAAAAAATTATGTCCTTCAATAAAGGGAAAACGTGTAAGTTACTAAATGCTGTGTTCTGTATGCAAAGAAAATCAAACATTTACGATTGGAAATTTTAAATTATTGTGTCAATTCAGAATTTGTATTTTTATTTTTTTATTCTTCATATATTATTAAAAGTTTAAAAATAGTTCTCAACTCTATATGAAGTTTTACAACTTTACTTTCTATTGAAGTTTTCTATGTGAATTTTCAGGTCCCCTTACTTGGAAATAGTGAATCCTCCTTATATAAATTTTAACAGGAAACTAAATTTTAACAGATTTAACAGAATTCTAGAATTTTGAATTATGACAGAAACCATAGGCTGAAGGTACTGAATACTAAAATTAAAATATCTTCTCAATATGTTCGTTTAGAAATAGTGTTTCCTTTTTCTTTTTTCTTGCATTTTTATATTTCGAATTCTTATGCTACTAACGCCTCACTCCTGTCCCACTGATTATGTGCACAGCCAACTTGCAGGTAGGTTGAGGTTAGAATCTGCTAGCCACCTAAATTGCAACCACTGCTCCAGAAACCTATTGAAATTGGTGGTTTTTGTAAAAGCGTCTTGTATCGATAGTTTTTTTTTTTTTTTTTTTTTTTTCCTATACGGCACGTAAACGTTGACCGCTAAATTCCTCCAAAAACACAATATCCTTACTTTATCCCCCATTGGTGAGAATTCGAAACAAACGTTAAAACTAGGCCCACCTGTGTTCAACGGCATAAAAAAAATACTTACAATTCAATACTTTCAATTTATAAAATAATCTATATTTTAATATTAATTTAATTATTAATATTAATTAATTAATTTGTAATGTCTGTAGTTTTTTACATTATTAGAAAAATAATGATGAAATATAGAAAAAAAAAAGAAATTCGAATCCTGATATTTCTGATTTTAAAGTTCATTGATTAAATTATGTTTCTTACTAGTAAATAAATTACATATTTTTAAAAAAATTTTCGGTATATAAATAAATTTTTATTATAAAAATAAAGTTTCGTTTTCTTCCGTACATTAATCATTTTTTTAAACTTAACAATTCGTACTGATTTGCAACGTAATTATGAACTTCAAATATTTATTATTAAATTTTTTTGCAATTTTTTTTTAATTAGGAACATACAAGAAAAATATTTTAAATATAAATTTTATAAAGTTATCATATTAATTAATTTATAATTCTTCATGAGTATCTAAATTAAAAACTTTGAAAAAAATATATACTAAAATACATATTCATTTTTCCCTAATTGTTAAATGATTAGGAATTTCTATGAAAGAACCAGTATACCTTAAGGAACAATATTTTTTTTTCTTTTTAACTATCCATACAAGATATCAGAATGATAACAATAAATGTGGTTTGGTTTGTCGCTCTACGGTCATCTTGTGCACACTTTAGGCTAAACAGACATGCACCGCCAGGATTCGAACCTGAAGCCTAGGATACCAAAGGCCAGAGCGCTAGCCAATTGGCCAACAAGCCGCCAAAAATTTGGAAATTTATTTCCATTTGAATTTCTTGTACCAAATAATTCTAAATAATAGAAATTCACAATTTATTTGAATGTGTAACATAATATTAATTAATATCGGATCTCTTAACATTGTCTCAAAAAGAACTTAATTGAAAAAGAAAGTTACAGTATTCTTCAAATCAAATTTAACTTAAAACACGAACTAAGTAACAAATGTATTGCTTTTCAATTTATCAACTTTCATTTTGCTTTATTTTAGAAATCATTAATTTTTCCGTCACTTCAATGCTTTTATTTATTACAGAAGAGTATTATTAATTAAAATGTTTTGACTATTATTACCTAAAATGATAAATTAGTTTTTTAATTAAATATCCTTTAAAAATCGACTTTTTTTTTTTAAATTTTGAATCTTTTCTAAAATTAATCAATTTAAAATGAATGCTCTGTCAAAGTAACATTTCCTAAGTTAAATATTATGATTAATTAATTCATTTTTTAAACATTTATCTTAACCATCGTTTTAGATTTATATTTTTCTTTTTGACTATAACCCTGATTTAAAATAAATATAGTTTTTATTCATGAATAATGTAATGTTTTCTTTCGGAGGTATTTTATTCAAATTCCTTAAATTCTTTTCAAAATATATATTTTTCCCTATATTCGCAAATTAAGTGTTTATTTTTAAATAGATACTTTTTTTCAAATAACTCTTTTTTTAACTTTTTTTTTGAAAAAGTACTATGATGCAATATTTTTTTTAAAAGAATCATTTTTATATAATCAAAAACAAATTTTTAGTTAAAATCAAAAGTTTATTAAAATAGTGAAATTTAAACATCCATTTAAATCTTATCAAAATATAAAAAAGAAAATTTACAAAAATTATTTTCTATTCAATTTGCTACTAATAGTTTTAAATACAAAAATTAATCTGATCCGTTAATTCAAAAAAAAATTATTTATACATTTTAGATTTATTTTACATTTCCTTAAATGATGTAAAAATACTGAAAGAAAAAAAAGTGTTTTTGTTGACATACTGATCTACAAATTTTTTTGTTTTTGTTGTTTGTATATTGGTGAGCTTCGTAGTCTACATAGTTCAATCTCCCAAACAAACAACCACAATTTCTTTTTTAAAATGTTTATCAGAATATTCTTTTATATTGCAACCTGTAATATTGGTCTTTGTTCAATCTCACTCGTAAAAAGTTTTGTATCTATTGTCATGATGCTTTAAGCTTACAATAAGAAAAGAATGCAAGGACTCGAAACAAAAGTTCAATCCTTGAGGGCAAGTTGCCAGCACAATAATATCCGGTATGTTCCAGTAAGTTTGAACCAATATGTTCAATTCCCACGGAACATCTGTTTTGTTGCAGCTACATTGAATAGAATTTATTTACTAACAAACTCACTTTATTAACAAAAAGGTTTCTTTTCAAAATTCTCCAGCGTGGGAAGTCATACACATTTTGCCATTATCGCCATCGATTGTGTTTTATATATTTAATAAAAAAAAATTTCAAATTAACAAATAAAATAATCCTTTAAAATCTTTAAAAAAAATTATTTTTTCCTCTGAATAGCTTGTAAAGCTATAACTACCTGCGATATAATTTCGTTCTTGAATAAATGTAAAATCTTAAATGTGAATAACCAGAACTGATGCATAAAGTATTCTATTAGACAGATAATGTTGAAACACGGTTTCGTCATTGGCACGAAATTCAAAATGTTGCCAAGTAAAATCGCCAAGCAATAAAGTACGATTTCAGTGTACTAAAACAATACAACAAAATAATGCATGTGTAATATAACAAAAAAAACCTTGAAACTGAAAAGACAAATAGTATTTACAAAGATTTGGATTTCTGGAACATAAACAAAGTTTCCATTCTAAACATAACATTTAAGACAACAAAGAACATTTTTGAGACGAAAGCCGTATTTGGGTTAAAAAAACGTAATTCGGATCTTCCTTCATATACAGCATTTTATAATGTGATCTCCAGAAGTATGCCGGCAACTTGGGGTAAGTTCAATTCATCTTGTCTTCCAAATTAATCTTCTCACATTCTTCTACCTCGTCACTCCAAACCTGACCATATTTTTTAAGAACGTTAAAATTAAATTAAAGAAATTATTAAACAAATATGCAATAAAATGTTTAAATCCTGTTGAAAGTTCATTGTTAAGTCGGTAGTAAAAAAATTTATGATTCGAACAAAAATACTTTTAAATCAATATTGAAAGTTTGGAAATAATTATTTGTGCCAAAAAATAGTACAAAGATTAACGCTGATGTTATAAATTTTAAATCGAAATATCTTACAACGTGATACAAACAACTTTATAAAAGTTTAAAAATATTATTTGTTAATCGGTTGATACTATTTGTTGGATATTTACTTTGTCTTTTCCTTCTTTTAGATATCAAGTCATTGCGTTAGTGTACGATTTTCATTTGTATTAGTTTGGGATTTTTGGTTCGTCTAATTCAATAACGTTTTTTGCATATTTGTTTTATTTAGCTTAACCGTTTTTATTGATGCAACATTAGATTAAAGAGCGACAAACTTTTAAACCACCGACCTCTTCAAGATATCCAAGACTTTTTCCCGACTCCCTTTATATTGCTATTGCATAATTATAAAAGGATAAGGCGAAAATGTGTTATTTTTAAAATTTATTTTATAATTACAATGTTTATATATGCACAAGTATGGCTATATTGTGTCCCTTATGTAAATTAAATATACGTATGAAAATGGTGAACCAAAATGTATCAGAGTTCGAAAGTAATTAATTTATTGCATTTCATTTCTTGTTATTAAAAATGCAGGTGAATACAAAAATTTGATAAAAAATACAGTTCTTATTTTATCAAATGTAAAATTTTCTTTTAAAATTACATTTGCTTGTGAATGCTATGTGAATATTGTCTATCTTGGAAGTTAGATGCAAAACAGTTTGATGGCTGAGGATATTTAATTTGCACAAACAATTAAATGTAAAAATTCTGTCTCAAACGCAATGAACCTTTTAAATAATAAGTGAAATAGTTTTGAGTCAAGGATCAAAAGGTGGGCTCCAAAGGTAATGTAACCGGTCACCCATATAATCTAGAATATTTTGCTATATTAACTTAACGTCTAAGAAATATATTTCTATTTTTAATGGGGTTTTTTTTTATTACATACTTTATAAGAAAGAAAAATAATATATAAATTAAAAATACTTAATTTGGATAAAAAATAAAATATAGGAATGTTCCCACAATTCACTCTTAATAGAGTTGTTATTCAGTATGGAGTTACAGTCCAATCAGCTATTGCTTAGAAAATTGGCAAGCGACTAAGAGGATTCACAGCCATAGGGTTACTATGATTAAAATTTTAATTAAGCAGTTTAAAATTAAAAATTCCTACAATAACTATTAAACTGCTTTCTTTCAGCATTGTTCTGCACCACATATATCTGACTATCCTCACTAATAAAAAAATTGATTCATCTATTCCACTTCTAACAAGAATGTTTACCTTAACAAATGAATGGCTGATAGAACTGTAGCTAAGCTACCCAAGTTACATATTTCTATTAAAATGATGGAAATATATTCTATTTTTCCATCCTCCATTATTCCTGAACTGATACTTAGCAGTTCTACATATGACTGGTTCTTAGCGATCGATATCTGCCAATTTGGTGACCACAGCTTTAGATGGATATTAAATTGAATTGAATACAAATTTATGTTATGAAGCATATTTTGGTTTGTTATTTTCTTCAATTTAATCATTTTCAAATTTAATCGATGTAATTCTTCCGATAAAATTCGTCAAATTAATTCATACTATGCTATTTATTCAAATCAAGCAATTCGCCATCTTATCTTCAATAATTAAGAGAATATTAGGCATCAATTTATAATATTCGAGTGCTTGTTTTGGGTATTGTCCTGTGTCCTGCTTTTGAGGGGGAATAGAGAACTATGCTGGGATCTCGTGTTTTAATAACTATCTGTAGGTGTTTTCATCCACGAGATCCCAGCATCCAGATGGTTCCATCATTCATTCAGTCTTCTGGGATGCAATCAAGTGGTAGTGAAATACTTGCTTATCTGAATGAAGTAATGGAAAGGGCTTTGAATGTTCATATTTCTGTAATATAAGATTAGAATAAACTGTTTTGGAAGGTAATAAACTTGTGGATTAATAGGTATCATATTTTTGTTTTATTAGAATGTACTCGATCTAATAAAAAATCATTTATCTCAATGAGGTTCAGTTTATCTCAATGATTAATTTCAATGGTTTTAATGATTAAATTCGCGTTTTTAATGATTAAATTCGCGTTTTTAATGATTAAATTCGCGTTTGAATAATTATCTGTGGTGTGTTTCATACACGAGATCCCAGGATCCAGATGGCTCCATCATCCATTTAGTCTTGTAGGATGCAATGAAGTGGTAGTGAAATACTTGCTATCTTAATGAAGTAATCAAAAATGCTTTGAGGGTTCTTATTTCAGTAATACAAGATTAGAATAAACCATTTTAGTGGGAAATAAACTCGTGGATTGATAGGTATCATATGTTTTTTTTTTTTAGAAAGAATTGGCCAGTTTATCTCGAAGCTTCTGTTTAATTGAATCATAATTGATTAATTGGGGCCTGAAAGGCCGAGTGTCTAGCTCTCTGGCGCTCGGTGCCGCAGGTTTCAGGTTTGAGTCCCGGCGGTGCCATGTATGTTTGTAGGAGTTCGGAATCGTGTATGTAGGTCTCGGCCTAATATGAGCGTAGAGCGTTGGGCGTAAGGCTGACAACCCTACCCCGTAAAAAAGAATCATATTTCATCTAGAAATCTGCCTGCAGGCAGACGGCCTTGGCACATCATGGGGCTGTTACGTCACTGATGATGATGATAAATTGATTAATTATTACGTTATTTACCAAATAACATTATATTATTTTCTTTTGAATTTAAGCACATAAACTGCAGATCAAATAACACGCACAATTATTTTTAAAGTACCAGAAAAACATTATAAAATTCCATTGGAAGTATTACATTTCATATTTTGTTAAAAAAAAATTCATTCATAAGTAGGTTGCAATCAATAAATGTTTTAGAAATTCCAGCACATCGGTTTTATTCACATTAACGAAAATGAAATAAATCACTCACACTTGAATGATAGTAAACAGAGCTTGTAAAAACTGAATGATTAACGACTTGCTAAAAATAACATTGAACCGGGACCTAAAGAACACATTGAACCTGGACCTAAAAAAATATAAAAATCCAGTAGATGATCATCTAACAAGAAAGATGATTAAAAACAACTAAGGCAACGAGCAAACAACGTGAAGCTTAGTTCTGTTAAGCCATTGCTTTTTTATTCTGAATCAATGAATCCTCCAGAGGATCAAAGACAATGGCCATTGTTATGTAGCCGAAACATTCACAAGGTTTTGTTTTGGTTGCGGTTGCTGACAACATAAACTGCTGATGTTAGTGCTGTGTTTCTTTATTTCCATTTTTAGGGCTGCTTATTTCAAGTGGATCGTACATCCTGGATATTTGTGTATATTCAATCCGAAACGTCCTGCTGCTAGGAATGAGTCTGCACAACTGTAGAATTAGGTTTTAGCTTTCTTCTCTATTATTATAATAACCATAAATAAATGTTATGATATTATTTAATAAACCTCCAACAATAACTAAGAAAATAATTATAAATTAAAGCTTTGAAAATAATTCTAATAAACTGAAAGTAAAATCCAGGGGCCTGATGGGCGAGTGAGACTCTGGCATCTGGATGTTTCTGTTGCACCACAGCACCTGCGGGTTCGATTACCGGAGGTGCTATAGATGTTTGTAGTGGTTCAGAATCCACTTTAAACAGTAGATACTGGTTGATATGACTGTAGAGAATGGGGCGTACAATCCTAACCCGTAAAAAGAAAATATCTCCTGTCTCGAAATATGTCAGTAGGCAGACAGCCTTGGCCCACCATGGGTGCAATGATTGCTGCTACAATGATTAAGAAAGTAAAATCCGCAATTTAATTAAAGAAGCACAAGTAATTAAAAAGGATGCAAGGAGGGAAACTATAAGGATAACAACTTAAGCAAAAGACATCCATTATTCGTGAATCAGATTAATTCTGGTCAAAAATATCACTGGGTTATTCCTGAAAAGGCCAATAGATAATTGCCTAACAAAATACATCAAGAAAAGAAGAACCTTAAGTCTGATAAGCCATCTCTTTCTTATGTGAAATCCTAGCTTGTCTTCAAGGAATCTCGATTGTCTTGTCTCGAGGACCGAGATTGTTACATACCAATTTTCCTTGGTATGTAACAATCAAATTAGTAAGATTGCTTTGGTTGTGGTTGTCCTTTGTGTTGACAGCAAAGCTGAAGTACTTTTGTTTCATTATTGTCGTGATAGTTTATACATGCATTTGTATTGTTTGTAACTGATAATGAAACCTTTACTGAAAACATTAAATATATTATAGTATTGAGATTCTGATTTATTTTAATTTTTTTGTTAATTAGCAGAAATCAAAATAAAGGCTATAAAGAGTTTGATACAGAATACTTTTATTTAATAATAAAAACTTAATTTTTTTTTGGTATTAAACTCTTTCTTTTACCTCACTTCATTTGAAAATTTAAACTTATTTTTCTTCATTGGCGCAACAGCCCCATTGTGGGTCAAAGCCGTCTGCTACAGGCAGATTTCGAGGTAGGAGATGTTTCCTTTTTTACGAGGTGGGATTGTCATCCCCCCCCAACGCTCTACAATCAAACTAGACTGGGGCCTACTGTTTAAAGTCGATTCCGAACCACTGCAAACACCCATGGCATCATAACAGTAGTCACTCGGCCATCAAGCCCAAAATGAAATACATTTATATAAAAACAAATTTATGAACAAAAATGTATCGATAAAAATTGGTTATTGGAACTCATTGATTAAGTAAATAAAATATTTTTGGAAGGGAAAAAGTTTTTAGTTCAACTTTTACGATGGTGATGCATTACCATTTTTCTTACTACAGTGTATAAGATGTCATTATAATAAATATTGAAATAAATATTCAAACAAATAAACTGTTTAAATTATAATCATTATGAACTTACAAGTTAAATAAATCTAAGAAATTTATTGATATTTTCAAGAAAATTTAAAAGGTCAAAGATTTCTAGGACGTAAATTAAACACTTTTATAAACATACTTTTCATAAATGTCTGTAATATGTAATACATTTCAAATATCAGCAATATAATTCATAAAGCATTCATAAACAAAATAGATTTAATCTTTAATACAAATCTACGTACTCATTACGTATTCCATTAAGTTTCATTTTATCATATTCTTGTATTATCTAATGTTTTAACAACCATGCAGAAAAATCGCTTGATTAAAATAAAACAATTTTAAATGGACATAATATAAAATTAAATATTAATTTTGATAAACCAGGTATATATGAAATGGGATTTCATTTACGGTTCTGTCATATATTGAGCTTTGTTGAATTATCGTGAAAGTCTATTTGATTATTACTGACAATGGATAAAATCAGATGCTATGAATTGAATTCGAAAAATTTGTTATCGAATGCTAATGATTTCACTGCATAGAATAACTGCTGATTCCATTAAAGTGAAAACAAGTGGGGAAACTTTTCACTAAATCAATGAAATAAAGTTTCATTAAAAGTATTTTTGTCTACTGAATATTAGCATCATTTAATTTTCTTTTCGATATTATTTAATTTTGATATTATATTCAGTTTGATATCCATTTTGATATTAATTTTTAATTAAGGTATTCATTTTCATAACGTATCAACCGTAAATGAAATGGCATTTCATTTACGGTTCTGTTATATATAGAACTTTGTTGAATTATCGTGAAAGACTATTTGATTATTAATGACAATGGATGATAGCAGATGTTATGAATTCAATTCGAAATATTTGATAAAATTTTATTAAAAGTATTTTTTATCTACTGAATATTAATATTATTTAATTTTCGTTTCGATATTACTTAACATTCATTTTGATATCATATTCATTTTGATGTTAATTTTTTTATTAGGTATTAATTTTGATAACGCATCTGTATACGAAATGGCATTTCATTTATTATTCTGCCATATATTGAACTTTGTTGAATTATCATGAAAGTCTCTATTTGATTATTAATAGCAATTACGAAATAATGTTATGAATTAAAGCCGAAAGAGTTGTTTTCGAATGCTAATGATTTCAATGAATAGAATAACCGCTGATTCCATTAAAGTGAAAACAAGTGGGTAAAACTTATCACTAAAACAATGAAATAAAGTTCCATTAAAAATTTTTCTTATCTACTAAATATTAATATCATTTAATTTTCATTTCGATATTATTTAATTTCATTTTGATATTATTAAGATATGCCGAAAATGTTATTTTTACGTTGGTTTGTAATTGCAATAAATTTTTCTTGTTTTTGACAATTTTATTATTCAGGATAATTCATATATTTGATTGGGTTTGCAATAAAAACACTTTCTCAAGCATTACTGTCATAATAATAAGTGTTTTATTTAAGTTAACGGATTTACATACGAGTGTATTACAAATGTCACAGTGAAAGGACAACTGGTGAATCTTTTATCACAACGAATTGTAACAGATCAAGATGATTAGAAGATTCTTGCAAAATTAGTTAATGGAAAATTCTTGACAGATAAACCCAATCCTGAGAACCGGGTTTTCGAATGGTTTATCATCATCTTAACTGATAACAATGACAGAATGTATGTATGGGTTTACAGTTCATCACGATAATGCATCACACTGACTGATCATGCATATGCCATTATTATATCGTATCTTACTGATGGGATTGCATGGAAGGATTTATTCTCATTATCAGAATTTGGATTCCAGGATTATCATAGTTTTCATATATGAGTGTATCCTTATTCTACACTCATGTCCATAAATTACGGATAATGAAGTTCAGGCAAAGAAAGAGACAGATGCAAAACAAATTTGATTTATTTGTAAAGTCTATTTATTAAACAAAAGGTAAAGAGCAAAAAAGAGGCTATATGTTTGACATAATTAATAAAAATTGCGATTTTTACTCCCTGGAGAAATTTCAAAAAAGAACCTATTTACAAAAAACAGTATTACATCGTTAGTATGATAGTTAATATGGAGTATGTCTCCCGGACGATGTAATACAGGCCTTACAACGCCTAGGCCTGCTGAGTATCAAATTATCAATCTGATCTTGGGGAATATTACACCACTCATCAAGCAATGCCCTCCGAAGTTCCGGTTGACAGGTGAGGGGGGTTGACGGGCTACAATTCGTCGGCCAAGCATATCCCACACATTCTCTATTGGATTCAAGTCCGTGAGTATGCTGGCCAATCCATACGGGTGATATCCTCCAATTGAAGGCATTCGTCTACAATGTTTGCACGGTGAGGACGGGCGTTGTCATCCATAAACAGAAATTCAGCACCATGGCACCGAAACAAACGTACATGTTGTTCCAGAATGACATCCCGATAGATGTGGCCTGCCATCGTTACACTCAGAACATGCAGGTCAGTTCTGGAACTAAGAATAATTCCTCCCCCAAACGAGCCATCCTGCCCCACCGTAACGGTGTCGTTCAATGGTGTTCTCTTGGTGGTAACGGGTACCTGGCGCTCTCCATATGAAAGTCCGGCGAGAATCAGACTGCAAACCAAACCTGGACTCGTCGGAAAACATCACATCAGACCACTGTTGCGGTGTCCACAATGGATGCTCTCTACTCCAGGTTAATCGGAGGCAACAGTGAGTTGCGGTAAGTGGAACACATCTGTCAGGCTACGAGCATATAGACCAATGTGCCCTAAGCGTCTGTACACGGTCTGCCTTGAAATTGTCGTACCGGTAGCTGACGAGACAGGTCTGATGCTGTGCTCCGTCTGTTTCTTTTGGCAGTAACTGCTAAATACCGGTCCTCATTCGGCGTTGTAACTCGGGGGCGACCTGTGCTGTAACATCTACTCACATTACCATCATCTTGGAATCGTTGCCAAAGCCTGGAGATGACACTCTGGGCGATTCGAAGTTCCTCGGATACTTCCAGCTGGGTACGTCCACATTCCAGTCGTCCGATAATTCTACCACGTAAAAATCATCCAAATGCTTCCTTTGTGCCATAACTATGCGGTTATTGCACTGAAAGGCTTTTAAAGCTCTTGTGAACAATTTTACTTCTTTGCCACCATTCCTTATATACCCCTCTCTCATACTCTCGTCATTGTGACGTACTATCCGCGCCATCTGGTGGTTTCCTTAATTTGCATATTCTTCTTCAAGATGTGTGTGATAATTCTACAGGTGAAATTTTTATTTTAGAGTTCAATTTCTGTGTGATTCTGAATTATCCTCAATTTATGGACATGAGTGTATTATGAAACATTGTCTATTATAGAAGCTTAAGGGATTTTACTTTATTAACCCTAGAATGTTTCTTTTATTTATAAATTTTAATTGTGACCATTATTTGGCTTCTTTACATTGCTAAAGCTCTCTTATTCAAGTATAGAAAATTATCGAATGTATATAAAGTTTTTCAAAGCATCTCTAATTTTTAAATATTTCATGTACCCCAATGGTTCTAATAGTTGTCTCAGAGTACGCATCTGATAATATTCAAACGCATCAATGAATTTGGCTAAGTTGATATATGTTTAGTATACTCATAATATGATAATTGTTAGAATGTTATCAGTGTGAAAAGCAATTTCACTGCAAATCAAATTCTCTAAATCAATTTAAAAATGAATAATTATGCAATTTACTGATTAATAAAATTTAAACAACCAATTACGATATATCAAACAATGTCGTAACTTGCTTTTTGTTTAATAAAATGTTAGCAAAAATTATAAAATGTCTCTTAAATTATTTTAATTAATTCTCTCCATGTTATGACATAATTTTTATACGCTGTTAAAAATCTTATTTATGGATTCGTTAATGGTTGTGGATGTGCTTGGTTTAACCACTTTTGAATAAACTGGACTTCATTTATTTAGACTGCATCATTTATGGCCTGCTCTTGAATAATAATAGCTTTGCTTAATTAATAGTCTTAAAAGGAGTTGTTGCCACTATTTTTAAAATATTGAAGTTTGGAAATAGATTGTCTGCCATCAACTTGATAGTTGAAGAATTTCTTAAAAACTTTTCTTCAAATTGCTTATCATTATCATTGTAACTGTTCATAGTGACAAATCTTAAATGTAGAGGTTTATAGTTCATTATGAAAAGTGGCTGTCAATGCATCACACTGATTGATAGTGCGTATGTCAATATGAGTATAACGGATAGCACTGACGGAATTGCACGTAATAATTTATCATTATCAGACCCTGATTTGTCATAGTTTACAGTATACATATATCCTTATTATTCTATCATGGCATATATCCTTATTATCCTATCATGGCGTATATATATCCTTATTTAATATTATTCTATTATGGCGTATAACTTATTATTATATTATTAAAATTATAGTCACTTAAGTTAATATAAATGATTTCTTCTTTGCTAACCTGAAAATATCTTTTATATATTTTCAGGTTTTATTGTGTATATTATTTCTAAAATATTATTTTTAAATTTAAAAATATTAAAAAAATTTTAATTTTCTTTACTAAAATTGTTAATTGAGTTTAATTACTGTCAGCTTAATAAAAATTTTAACTGTAGTTTAAAAAATCACGGTCGAAAAACTATTAATTTTTCAATCCAGCAATACGTAACT